>MU843041.1:0-61321 GCA_030867305.1 Colletotrichum zoysiae | reverse complement strand
GGGGGGGGTCAATAATAGTTTACATACTGCCCAATGTATTGTACTAGGTATGGACGGAGTACACTGGCGTCAATCCCGCACCATCTTTGCGGGTGACGCCCCAATGTCCACATCGGCTGCTTTGGAGAGGATTAGCTAGCTAGCTAGCTGTTTCCAGACTTTGATACCTCACAGGCGCCGTCTACAGCAGGTTGTCTGCCCATGCTTCATCCTCATCACGCTCGCTGATGGGCGTCTCCTGCACGCTGGCATCTCCCCGTCTCCATGCTAGCCCGAAAATGGCCTCTCTGTAGTACTTTGCCTCCTCAATGCTCTCAAGAATATCTTCCTTGGCCTGGTGAAGCCCCTTCTTGACGGGAGCACCATCCACAATATGCGGTGGGCACCACCGTCTCGCGGCCTCCTTCAGCGAGCTGACATCGAGAATACGGTGGTGCAGATAGTCGACCACCTTGCGGTACGGCGGCTTGTTGAGGAACGAGCGGTCTGCGTGCACGCTGTTGCCCGCCAACAGCGCCGTCTTCGGCTCCGGCACGTGTTGCTTGATGTATTCCATCAACGTATTCGCCGCCTGCAGCGGTGTCATCGTCGACTTGATAACCGCCGCTGTCAATCCACTGTCCCGGTGCGTCCGGGTGCACCAGTCGTCCATCTGTGCCATGCGCTCTTCGGTCTGGTGCACCACGCAGCCCCAACCTTCAGGGTCAACAACCTCCAGGTTTCCGGTGGTGATTATGCAGAAAATTTCAATGATTTCTTCCTTATCCGGATCTAGTCCGGTCATCTGAGGGTGTGTTAATACAGGCCGGTTCTTAGGTCAGCAATATGCCTGAAGAATACGAGCCATACCTCACAGTCAATCCACACAAGGGGTCCATCCGACGCAGGCTGCATTTTAGGTGCAGGCGCCTTCGGCTTAAGAGGGTTGAGGAATTCCATGGTGACCTGGGGGCTGGATGCTTCAGTTTCTGATGATTCGATTACGCCCTAGACGTTTTTGCGTTGTCAGCTGCGGGAAGGAAGGCATTCATTCGCAACATGCAGCCTCGCCTCTGTCCCCGAGGTGGTACCTGACGTGAAGGTGGGGGGTTTGCTGTCGGTAGCGGGAAAGCAAGCTCAGCTGTGGTCTGCTATCCGAGTAGCATTGTCATATTGACAGGGGCGCTGTGCACGAGGCATTCCGTGGTCCTAGCAGCAGCTTCCAGCTCGTTTTCCATGGTACGGATACCGTCTGTATTCATCGTCTCACCGCCAAAAGCTTCATACCTAGGTACCTAGGTACCTAGCAGCAAGCTGGTACGTACCGTACTTTGCATTCCTTATCAGGATCGATCGATAACACACACAACTCACCCCCCACATCGGCTGGTCTTCAAATGGCATCCTGCTCATTGGCCAAGACTTCCCAGACCCCGCTTTGCCAACTTACCTTAGTAACCTACCTCGATGCCGTTATCATAAACCACCTGAGTTCCTGCCACTGGATACACAATCTGCACTCGTACATGCTTTCACCGAGCTGAAACGGCATCGTTTGCTCGCCGTGGTCGTAAAGCACATCTTCGAGCACTTGTCAACAGTCGGTGAACAACCCGACAAGTCAAAGCCGAAAGAAATTGAAGGCTCGAGTTCCTCCGAAAGCCCATTCATCATGTCGTCCCTCAAGAAGTCGGGCTCGCCTGTTGCGATTCCTCGTGATGAGCAACCAACCCCAGTACCACCAGAAAAACCTGCCATGTCCGCTTCGCCACCTCGCATACTCATCATCGGTGCTGGTTCTCGCGGCCAGGCCTACGCTCGTGCGACCGAGACCTCCAGTAACGGTCTCGTTGCCGCTGTGGCTGAACCCATCGCCTACAAGCGGCAGACCTTCGGCCGAACCTACATCTGGGGTTCGGACAATCCACAGGAAGGTCAACAGTTTGCCGACTGGACCGAGTTTCTTGCCTACGAGACACGTCGTCGCGAGAGAGAGGCCGCCGGTGAAGATGTGCCGCCCGGCGTCGATGCCGCCTTCATATGTGTTCTTGACGAAATGCACCGCGATGTCGTTGTAGGTCTTGCACCGCTGGGCCTGCATGTCATGTGCGAGAAACCACTGGCGACATCTCTCACCGATTGTCTCGACATGTTCGACGCTCTCAGGCCACCTGCTGGCCAGCAACTCAAGAGTGTCTTCTCGATTGGCCATGTTCTCCGTTACAGTCCACACAATATGCTCCTTCGCAAACTCCTTCTCGAGGACCGTGTCATTGGCGATATTATCAAAATCGTGCACACAGAGCCAGTAGGCTGGTGGCACTTCACACACTCTTACGTGCGCGGTAATTGGCGTAACGAAAAAACGACAGCACCGAGCCTTCTAACCAAGAGCTGTCATGACATTGATCTGCTTCTCTGGCTTCTCAGTGCTCCTGTCAAAGCCGGACAGGGTATCCCTCATCTTCCATCCACCGTATCGTCCACTGGTTCCCTGCAACTATTTAGGAAAAGCCGCAAACCCGCTGCGGCAGGGAATGCAACCAACTGTTTGACCTGTCCGCTGGGTGAGCAAGGATGCAAGTACTCGGCCAAGAATGTTTACCTTGGCTCAGACCTCAACGGCCTTGGCTCTGGGAATACCGATTGGCCAGTCAGCATCGTGCTTCCCGAGATTGAGGATCTCCCCACGACATCTGAAAGAAACAAAGCCCTGGCTGCCAAGCTTGCTGAAGACTACGATGAGACTACCCCCAAGGATGTGGTTGCTTCGCGGAATTGGTTCGGACGCTGCGTATTCGACGCTGATAACAACGTTTGCGACGACCAGACCGTGACCATGACCTGGGACGATGCCACTACGGCAGATTCGGAAGCACCCAAGCAGGCCAAATCTGCCACGCTACACATGGTTGCGCACACGAAGAAGATTTGCGAGAGGTATACGCACATATACGGCGTCGATGGCGAGATATACGCCGACTCTCGTACCATCACCATTGATGACTTCAACACAGGTGCCACTCAATCATACAATCCAACCATTGAAGATGCCGGCCACGGGGGCGGCGATAAGGGCCTTGCGCGGCAGTTCATTCTCGCGGTGGATCGAGTCAAGAACCACGGCTGGACCGTAGAGAGGGCACAAAACGAATTCATCGGTTGCTCTCTCGAAGAAGTCATTCGGTCGCACGCCATGGTGTTTGCAGCCGAAGAGGCGAGAACGGCAAAGAAGGTTGTCGACTGGGAGGAATGGTGGTCGAGAAATGTCACCAACAAAGGCAGCGGATGAGGGCAGCAAACCTATCGTCGGCCACCGCATCATCCAGTGATGGGAGGAGTGCCCCGAGCTCCAGCATTATCGGTTGTCGTCTCGATCAAAGAACTTAGCTCTAAGAGACCAACAGGTGAAGCGCGTCATTTTCGATGACCGAGGGTCCCCTTTTCTGCTCAGATACCACGTCAAGGGATGCCGATGTTGATGTCTTCTTATCAGCCCGGGACTCGGCCCCGGCGGTACCTCCCCGAGCTTGCCATTTCATGGCCTTCAACCAGTTTTGTTGTCAACTTCAGGTGTTTACCCCAGAAGAACGAACGAGTTAGCGGGCGAGGACAGCCGCTGTTATGTTGGTGGCTGCGCGTTTGTTCGTCGTTCGAAGCGTGATTCAAGAAGGTCGATGTCAGTGGCAAACGCACCAGAACCGCCGCTCCCAGTGGACCGATGTCATCAGCAAAATGACCGGGCGATAACTGTCTGTTCTCGGTATGTTGTTTCAGAAGAATCGAAACTTCGGCTGCAACTTATGGGAGCTTCCCTCCTTCCCGGGGCTGTTGTATAAGGCAGATGGAACTAGGGATGTATGCCTCGAGGAAGGCCGCTTTAAAGTGGATATTCGGGGACAACAAGGTTTCTAAAGACTGCGGGTTGTTCTGCCAGTAGCCTTCCAGAACCCGAAGCGACAAAAGGAACCCTCCCCGTTGTCCAGACCGGCGTCAGAATGGCGATCGCAAGTGTTGAAACAACGGCGTTGGCCAAGCAAAATAGGATCAGACACCTAACTATGAGATTGTGGTTTGGTGAGCTTGCAGTTTCACGACTGGCTTCGGTCTCGGCAGCGGTATCAAATGCTGGTTGGTCTGGCGCAGGTCATACATCAAACAGTTCATTGAATTGCATTGGTTTCTCACTGTATACCGATGGCTGCAATTGACAGCACGACCTGTCTTTCCTAACTATTTTACCCCAAGGAACGGGGTCTAGCTAAGTCCTACTATATGTTAACCTTTGACACGTTGTAAAAGACCAACCACTTTTATCTGCCGCACAGAACGGATGTTGCATGTTTGCTACGTATCTGCACCAAGTGCAGCCACCATGCATGCAATCACAGTTATTCTCAACGGATATTCATAAGCTACCTAGGCGGGAACAATCAGCAGGGCGGTTACCGCCTCCCGAGAATTATACCACAGGTTTGTTTGTATGAGTGATCAACCCCGAAGCCACCCACATGCCCAGTCAAGACACCTATGTTGTAGCGGAAAGCCGCTCGAGAACCGAACCATGCTTGATTACGACCTACCTCCCTCCCCATCATCATTGGCGAATTGATCATGCCCGATGCTCGGAGTTGCTGGCATGCAGGCTCACTACTGCACTAGATCGGCACTTCGCCGCCACTTGCTGACCGTGTGTTAGGTATTAGCCTACCGAACCCTGCACATGCTGGGCATCCTCCCTGACCTTACGTGCGCAAAGCACAGCGAACAAATGTAAGAGCCATACTTAGCATTGACAAGTGAATCTCTACTATGTATGGCACGATTGCCCCAGCCACTATCACATCTCCAACCACTCGGGGAGAGAGCGCGAGGGCACAAAGTGCGCACAGTATGCAGCCATGCCAGCCTGGTGCGTTGTCCTCCTCGACGCCGCGCTTAGCACGCAGGCAAAACTATACGGAAGCGAAACTATGGGAATAGTCATGCGGGAAAGAAGTATACACGGCTATAGACATGGCTTTTGTCTCTTCCTTTTCCCCCTCAAGCTTTGCCGGCGAGACCCGTGCGCCGAAGCCAATCATCACACCTTCATAAAAGGTCTCCTTCGTTCCCTACCTATTTGGCTTCATCCATCTCCCCTTACGCTTCCAAGGAGAGTAGACTGCCTTGCCCTGTAAGACAGCCCATTCGGACGACTCCCCGAAAAAGAGACTACATCGGGATTCGAGAAACAAGAGGTTCTTTCTCGGAGCAAGCGCGTGGCATTGATCTTCTCTTGCCGGCCTCTTCTTCCGCACATCAGCCCGATCAGTTGTCTTGTGTGTCACTTCGCGCAACCGGCCATACGTACGACGCACAATGTCGTCCTCCAGAGATGTCCCCGCCGCCGGGTATCTCCCTCTCGGCCCTGTCCGAAGGCACATTACCACACACGACGCCAAGGGCCGCGCCGTCTTCTCGGACGCCTACCCCTTGGAAGTGACGCCGGACCCTCTACCCAACATGCTCTTCCACACATGCTACACGACCTCCCGGTCGCCTGTCGAGATGGACGGCGACAAGGACCTGGCCGAGTACGGCCCGCACCACCCGCGCATGCCGACTCTCCACCTGCCCTCGGGCTCCGTGCTGCGCGTCGTGGACTTTGGCCCGAACACGGAGCCCATGATGCACCGCACCGAGTCGTGCGACTACGGCATCGTGCTCAAGGGCGAGGTCGAGTGCCACCTGGATGACGGTCACGTGAGGAAGCTGGGCGAGGGCGACATCATGATCCAACGCGGCACGATGCACGGGTGGAAGAACGCTACTGACAAGTGGGCGCGGGTGGTGTTCTGCCTGCAGCCGGCGGAGCCGGTGCGGGTTGCGGGCCAGGTGATGGAGGACGACATCCCGTTCATGAAGCTGGCGCCGGACAGGCAGGCGGACTTTGATAAGTTCAAGGAGGAGACCAAGAAGGCGGGGAAACGCGATTGAGGGACCAGGTCTGCGATGGGCCGTTACGGGCCGTTCGTAGGGACGCGGCACGATGGATGAAAAGCGTGCTCGATAAACGCTGGGAAGGGTATGACGAGAGTGGACAAGAAGTACATAACGGCTTGGAAACCTCCCTTAGCTTACAGGGTTCCACACAGGCTCATTACAAGCAGACACATCACGAAGAATGAATACGTTTAACGACACTGACCCAGCTTGGCCCGTTATGGCCTGACCTTTAGGATTTGCCGTTGACCGGCTGAAGAAGCTCCGTGGCCGGATGACAATCAGAACATGCAATGCACGTCCGGAAACCAGATTGCAGGGCTCAACTATGTAGATTAGTTGAGCCAAGGCACAATCACCTGAAGTCGGAATCGGATATCCCGAGATGGCGGTCGGTGTCCGGTTTTCTTCCCTTCTTTTTTTTTGGGGGTGGGGGATGGGGGCTATTGGTTGAGCAGCCTAGGAGGTCCGGGACGGCTGTGGCCTCTCTCATCCTTGTTTGATAGCTGCCTATTGATTCCCAAGACACAATCTACTCGACGAGCAATACTGTCACAGGAAAACCCCATCCCCCCCTTTGAGTTGATGGACGCACAAACAGCCTGAAGCAGACCCATAATCGACGCAATATGACTACGCGAGTAGTGTTGAACTGATGTGACTATTTCGGCCAAGGTCGGCCCAAGCGAGGGGGCCGTGAGGTGAGGTGGCCATGGAAGGAAAGAAGAAAAGAACTGAAATATCGCTCCCCCTTCCGGAAGGCAAAGGGGGAGAGAAAAGATGCAGAAAAAAGAAAAAAGAACAAGAAAAAAAAGACAAAAGGAGAAAAGAAAGGAGTTTAACTAGGTAGCCCATCTGCACAGTACTGAATGGGGGCATCTCGAGAAAGCTGGTCCTCAGAACTCATATTTTCCATTTCCAAGCTACTAATACTAGGCAGGTAGCTACTATTGTAGGGCGGTGTTTCGGCCACTAACTGATCCCTCAACACTTGAACGGAAGACGTCACGTGACTTGAGACAGCGGTGCAGTGCAGCGGACTTTGGCTTTGGCCGTCATTGGCTCCTCAGTGACCGGAGGTTCCTACCGGTAGCCTACTGCCTATCAGGGGTCGCATCATCTCAGGAGGCGTCAGATGGGGGAAAAGAAAACATTGTTGACCGAGCCCCGCGGAGACTGCGCAAGAAGCAAAGTGGCATTTGGCCCACCTACAGGAAGGAGTGAGACTCGGACTTTGGAGGTGCTCGCCCGCTTCTTCGATGCCATTCGTCGCGAACATCTGCCGACTCCGGCCAAGGAGATGGCGCGTATTGAAACGGAGTGTTCTTTTCCCATGCACCTGTCTCAAGCGTACCTACACGGAGAGACAGACAGTCGAGAGGATGACGACACGGCTGCACTGGGGACTACCGGTACTTAGGTAAACCACCTAACCTACCTAGCTAGGTAGGTAGCTACCTATGTGTACATATATTCGTACATGTGTATCCGTACGGAGTACAGACAGAGAAAGCTGGATGCGGTCGAAAACGCGCTTCCTGACGGGCGACTGCAGGAATCCTCGTCAACCCCGACCCACTCCTCCCCCCCTTGTTTCCCTCACAAAGTTGGCCATAATAAGCAACGCGTCAGTCAACTTTACGCAGTGCAGTGTTTGGTTTTGCCACCAGACCACCCAGCTCGGAGGACCTTGGAGAACAAGAGAGGAGGAGGGGGGCGGGTTGGCTGCCTAGCTGGTTGGCTGGCGTGTTTGTTTGACGAGACGGAGATTAGGAGATTAGAGTTATCGCTCGCGGGTAAACAGACAGACGGGTGACTTGATACGCAGTTTAGCCGAGGACTTCCGACCCGTCTGAGGCCGTGTCTGACCGCGAAAGTCGAGGGTACAAAGTATCCGTACACACAAGAGAAGACGACCGTCATGTCATGTGCAAGGAGGATGGCGGTGCTACTACGCAGGTACATACCTACAACCGACAGTCCCAAACCAAAAGGCAAGTGCCTCTGACCGAGGCCTGATTGCTCAACTTGCTTATTCACCCGACACAAACAAACATCTCTCAGTGACCTCCCCCCCCCCCCAGACAACAACAGACAAGCGCGACCCGCCGCCCAAGAGCCCTCGTATCCACTACCCCGAATGCGACACCCCTGATCCACCCCGAGAAAGTGGGTCGGCCACCGGGACCGTGGGAAGGAGGGAAGAAAAAAAAACAAAAAAACGAAAATTCCAACATCGCCCTCTCATCATCCTCTCATCCTCTCACTCTCCAAAAGCTCATCACCCCAGCGTCCCCTTCACGCCATCTCATCCCCTTTCCTCTCAGCGACACCGCTCTGCTACTCGTTCTGTACCGAAACAGACACTTTTTTCTCACACCGCTCATTTACCGCACTCAGCCCAGCCCAGCCCAGCCCTGCCCTGCCCTGACCTGCCCTGCCCAGCATGCCTCGCCGCGCCGCCCTGGAGCCCAAACCCCGCAAGCCGCAGTACTCCCCGGAGAAACGCGCCCGGATCGCCGTGCTCTCGGAGCTCGGCATGTCCCTCAAGGAGATCTCCCTCAAGGAGGAGGTCCCCGTCTCCTCCATCAAGGGTATCGTCACCCGCTACCGCCTCCAACAGGCCGGTCGCGACCGCCCGCGCCCTGGCCGCCCCCGCATACTGTCCGACAGGGACGTCAAGAACCTCCTGCGCGTCCTCAAGGAGAAGCCCGCCGTCTCCTACGCCGAGCTCAAGCGCGAGGCCGGCGTCACCTGCGCGACAAAGACGCTCGTGCGCTACCTCCAGATGGAGGGCATCA
This sequence comes from Colletotrichum zoysiae, assembly GCA_030867305.1. Taxonomy (NCBI): domain Eukaryota; kingdom Fungi; phylum Ascomycota; class Sordariomycetes; order Glomerellales; family Glomerellaceae; genus Colletotrichum; species Colletotrichum zoysiae. The sequence continues at coordinate 52,556 of MU843041.1, read as the reverse complement.
AGCCCAACAAGCCGCCCCCAGGCGACTCTGAGGAGGAGGCCTCGCGGATGCGCGTCTTGGCCGACGACGCCGAGAACGAGGACGAGTGAACGACACTTCCTCCTCATCCCCATCGCGCCAAGTGCCGAGGGAAACTTAATGAAAGTTGGTTCTGGGATGAGCGGCTTTGAGAAGTAGAATAAGAGGGGAAATGCCTTTGTCCTCAGACCTGCAAATATCCCCATTTACACGTCCCTACGGGACAGATTGCCCGTAAGTCTCCCCTTCCTGCTCCTGGATGGAACTCGACGGGGAGCTAACACGGTGCCTCAGAAGACGTGGGTCAGTACCTCGACTGCCCAATTAATAGGATTTGGAAAGAGGTGACGGAAGAACCGTCACTGGATCAATGGCAGAACAGTCGCAGTTTTGTTGGGGGCAACGGTGTCACGCGGCTGGCTATCACAGTAACTATATCCACAGCCAGGGAATGCCGTGACAACTTGCCATCGACAATGTATGGTGTGACGCCTTCAGCAGGGGCAAAGACGCGTCGTGCGAACCAGACGTCAATTTCACCCTGTTTTCCTTGGGCAAGAGCGTCATACTGGCAGCTATGTCGTCGTCAAGGCAACCTCATGCTGCAACAGCGCCATCGATTCGGTCGGCAAGCAGCGCGGCGACGCGAGGAAGGACGTGGGAGCAAGGCGGCTTAGCTCTTTACAGATAGGAAAATATAGCTAGTTGTTTCGTACTCTACGGTGGTTGCCCAGCGCGCGTTCGTTCGGTCGAGCATATTCCGGACCCACAGTCAGTTACGAAGTCTGGCAGGGTCCTTTTGATGGGGAGGGAAAAGACGTCTTGGTCTATCTACGTCCTACCTCAACACCTTCTCGACGTGCCTCATATACGCCGCATTCTCCGACTCCCCGATCACCGCCGCCTCCTCGGCTTCGGGGGACAACAGCCCCTCCTTCTCCGCCCTCATCCTCCACCCCTCCCAGTTGATATCCGACATGCGCCGATCGACGAACACTAATCTCCCGCCCTCCTTGACGGCCCCGCAAAACACCTTGACCCAGTTCACCCCGCCACCGGCCTCCGCCTCGTCCGTCTCCCAGTCGCACAGATGCCAGCCCGCCGGTCTAGCGTATCGGTCGCCGCTCCGCAGCCCCGCGATCACAAGAGACCCGAGCCGCAGGCACGCCATCGCCCTCGCGCCGCGGCGGACGCTGTCCCTGCCTACTTTCCCCCGCCCGTAGGCCCGCAGGTCGAGGTAAAGAGTCTCGAGCTGCGTCATGGCTCCCCACCTGACGGCGAGGAGATCCGGGCCCCGCTCGACGAGGAGCTCCATCTCGAGACGAAACCTGGTGACCGCGTTGCGCCGCAGGCGCAGGTCGCGCCAGGGGTCCCTGGGGAAGCCGTTGAACATCAAATGGCGGAGAGGACGCGCCGCGGCGCTTGCCGTGGTCGCTCCGGCGTCCAGGCCGCCAGCCGTCCCGCCGCGCCGCTCGCGGAACACCAACGCGCCGCCCGCCATGCACTCACCTATCTCGTCGTGAGGGCCCCTCGGCCAGAGCTGCTCGAAGCAGTGTAGACCGTGCCGCTCGAGATCTCCCAGAGCTCTCCCCAGCGCGTCCGGGAACCTCCGTCCGAGCTCGCCCATCAGCGCGCCAGAGCCGTTTGGCGCCGCCGTCTGCTCCGCCAACGGGAAAACCACGTGGCCGCCGCCGTCGTCGTCGTGCCTCACCCGGGCCTCGAACTTACCTCGCACGACACCTGCGCCCCTGGTGTAGACGTCGATCCGCTGCAGGTCGTAAATGTCATTGACGGGGTCCGCCGCGTGTGTGCAGACGCCCCAGTCCGGGACGAAGAAGGACATGGCACAGGGGCTGCTTTCCGTTAGAAAATCGAAGAGGACTTGGCTCTGGAGCTCGACGGGGAGAAGAGCCAGGCGATCAATAATGTTGGGGTTCGACGGGACTGCTGCGTTGGAGTCCATGATGGGATGAGATGCTATGCGGGCTAGAGTGTGCTGGTATTCCGCCGTCGTCTTGTGTCTTAGTTCAGTGTGTTTAAGGCCGAGAGACACTGATGCTGAGTGACATGTTCAACGCATGACACCAGCCTTTTAATAGAGCCCCGGGCGATCTTCGACAGTGGCCCACGGCCCAAAATGTCTCTTTGTTCAGCGGACATTAACAACAAGAACAACAACGAACCTGGCCCTGCCTGCGGCAGTGAACAATGCATTGAAATTTGGCCGCCTATTTTCGAGGCCTCGAACGTTGTTGAATATTGTGGAAGGTCCGGGCCACGGATGGCCGAGCTTGGCTGGTTTGTTCAGGTCAACGACTTCAGTCATCGTGCTCACATCTCGAAGGTGGCCGGCTTCGCGAGCGCTCCTGGCGATCCACGACAAGCCCTGGACCTCTCTGTGCACCAGAAGAGAGTCAAGCGTATCACGCAACATGTATCTGCAGAGTATACGCCGGTGCTCTGGTTCCCGATATCTGACCCCTGAGACGACGACGATCCAAAGCAAGCATGCCGAGAACAGCCCTCGCCCTCTTCCGGTAAGAACAAGATGGAAACTGTGGCGTTGCCTGTGGTCGCTCCGTACACAAGTTGCTGCGGAAAACAGTGGCCGTGCCCCTCGTATTGTTTTCTATACCCTTAGCCCCCCACCAGATTGTGATGAACACCCGACTCCTTGGTATTGTTGCGCTGGGGGGGGGGGGGGGCTATTCTGTCGGTGTTGGCAATGTTTTTTCTGGATGATGGACGGGAGTCGGGACCTCAAGTGGTTGTTACGTGGCCAGAAATTTGAACCCGATGTTCTTGGCCAAAGGGAAATTACAATCTCAGAAGTAATTATTCTTTGTAGCAGAAACAGCATCAGAGCATCATCTCGAACGTCAAATATGCCATCTAGAGCAGTCATCCCTCGTCAGCTGCGCCAAACGCCAAAATCATTCCTCGGCATCCACAATCTCGAACCCGTCCTCGTCCGTCACAGCATCCTGCTCAGCAGACCCCTTTCCGACCCAAGAGTACCCCGATTCTAATTCCGAACCCGAATCTGAATTCCCGGCCCCGACGAATCCTACCGTCAGAAATCAGTCACAACACGCAATCAATCACTCAATCGTGAACCGCTCCTTGGCCGGCCTCAAGCAGGTCCTCGCCGCCGCCGCCGACTTACCTTGCTCCACGCGATCGTCGCCGTCGCCGCTCGCAACAGCCATGTAGGGAGTAACGCGCTCTCGCGCGAGGATCTGGGCTTCCTGGGCTTCCAGCTCGACAGGTTCCCGAGCATCCAGCTCGACAGGCCACGGTAGCTCCTGCTCCTCGTCATCATCCGACTCGTCGAACTGGTACTCGCCCTCGTTCCCGCCACACGCATCTATAACAATATCCACGTGGCTAGCAGCTCCCCGTTGGCCGGCAACTCCCCCGGAGTTTTCCTCCGAATGATAATAAGGAATGAGAACGTCCTCCTCCAGCCACGACGACGAGTGGTCGCATATGCCTTCGGGCCTGCCGAGGTTCAAACACTCCCACCACGCGGCCTCCCCCTTTTCCAGCCTCTCCTCGCAGAACCGCGCCTCCTTCAAGAGTCCCAGATCGATCAAAAAGTCGATGACGTCGTACTGCGCGCCCTCTTCCTCCTGGGCCCACGCCAGCAGGCGGATCACGCACAGGAACTCCGCCGGCGCCGCATCCCGGCTCCACTCGAGCAACCGGCAGCAGATCCGCGCCCACGTCGCGACCCACTCCATGTCAAGCGACCCTGCCGCCTCGCGGAACTCGATTGTCTTATCCTTGGCGTACACGAAGTCTAAGCTGAACGGGTCGGCGCTTCGCTTCGGGTCCTGAGCGTTGACATTGCGGAGGCTGTAAGCGTCGAACTTGTAGTTGATGTGTTTGGGGAACGCCTTGTTTCTCATAAGCTCTCCGACCTGGGCGACAGTCAAGTCGGCTCCCAAGAGATCTCGGACGCCGGACATCACATCGAATCGGTTCGGCGGGACCCTGTAACCGTGGACTTCAACGCCGCCCCCGGAGCTCATGAGATATCCTTTGAGGAAATTTGGGTCTTCACGTATGTCCCTTCGCATCGTCCCCGGGAAACGGGTGTAGCGGCGGGCAATGGGTGGAGGACGAGGCCGGGGAGGGGCGTACATATCGGATTTCGGATTGCGGTAGTTCCTCGGCATCGGAACCGGGGCTTCGTAAGTAAACGGCGGGAATCCGAATTCTTCGCTTGTACATCCCGCGTTTGGCCTGTCTCCTTTTGTCTCCGGTACATCTTGCTGGTGCTTCCACGGCTCTGTTCCAAGAAGCGCCAGGTCATCCTCTTGATCGAGCTCGATCTCGTGAGATATCGCCTCTGGGTCCATATCTACATCAACCGACTCACCAAGCCGGCGGTCTCTCCCGAGGTATTTTGTCATCTTGAATCCTGGCGGGTTCTCCCCGTCCGGTTGAAGCATGACGCTGGCCGAGTTATGGCATTTGCCGAGATCAGTGATGTCGTTCACTCGAGCAGATTGACTGTACGAGGCGGCAGAACGCCAAGGGGGGTGGAGTCTACTGATGACAGGATCAGCCGCCCACAACAATGCAGCGAACTGCCGCAACGTCCTTGCATCAATTCTCTGCGTCGGTCCTGCGCCGACATGGACATGAAACCCGCAGCTAGGGTTCACGCGGCACCGGAAATTGGTCGTGATTGTACTTACCGCGACCCGAAGCATGTTGTAGGATAGCTCCATGTCATACATGGCCGGGGAGTTCAACTCGACCCGCTGCCAACGGTACCCGTCGACGTGATCTGCTTTCAGAGAGACGTCGTCCTTGATTTGAAACGATGACATGTGCTGTTTGCCATGGATGGCTTGGGCAGAACCGATCTTACCGTACTGTTTCCTGTCGCTTTCCACGGGCAGACCCGCATCGGCTAGAGCACGTTCGATCTGGCCATGGACGTATTCCATGCTCGGCTGATGGGCTCTAGCTGGAACGCCACCTTGACGGCTGTGTTCTGTGGTTCGCTCCCAGTCGACTGGAACGGTAATTAGCCGCTGCAACTGATCCTTGATGCCTGCATCAGGATCGGGCTCCCCTTCCAGGACGAAGGCGACGAAGAATTCGAGTTCCACGCCGAAGGACACCCGCGGGGGCGTGGTGGATTTCTTCAGGCCGTCCATAGCGGATTCGAAGTATTCGTGATGGTAACAAGTAATTGACTTAATTGGTTAGAGTTCAACGTTTGCGAGTGGTGAGTGATGCGATGTCGTACTGGTTGCTGCTGGAGTATGCGTCAGAAATGTCGAAGTGGCATATTGTCCATGATAGCAGGAGGCAGTATATGTACTATCACAGCTGTCAGTATTTTCTGTCAAAGTATTCTACGCCGTTAGGAAGACAATGAGCGTTGTCCTTAACTGATTTCTCTTTAAGAACAGCAGCAGCGCGAAACAATGGCGCTAGCGCAGCTGTCCTTTGAAGTTCTTTGATACTTGTGGTGATAAAGACGATTGTTAATGAAGAACCCCCAACAACTGAGCGCACAAAGTACAGATGGGGGGGAGGCAGCAGAGGCTGTCTCGGCTCATTGTTGAACGAACCATGCCGACACTCAGATCCAAGACCCAAAGCAGATATGGGCAAGGGTTTGGGGGAATCAATTCATTTCTTTGACGTCGTCTTGACTGTCCTCAATCATGCCTAAAACGCAAAAAGCAGAGCAAAAAAACAACACTGGGTAGCATCACCCCATGCCCTATAACGCACTGACTCCTCCTCGAACTTCAAGATACCAAAGGTTGGGAATATCCATTTTTCTCCATCGCGCGGTTCCACGTATTCCTCATCAAATAATTAGATCCGCGCGGCAGGCACGCAGGATCGTGTAGTAGGGAAGGTGAATACAGAGAAGTGAAAAGCCGTCCCTGAAGTCGATGATGCCTACGCTTGTCGCCGCATGGACCAATTACAACTCCGGGTGGCCACATTATTGGGATCGCGGACGTTCAGAGCATATAGGCGAAGAGACCAATGGCAGCAACAGCAGCAGCGTTGCCGTAGCGGACAGGGTTGGCAGTCGGAGCAGCCCATGCGGACGAGGTGGAGCTGCTGGGAGCCGTGGTGGCGCCAGCATTGGCGCTGCCAGTTGCACTGGGAGCTTGAGTGGCCGCGGCCGCGGACGTGGTGGAGCCAGAAGCCTCATCAGCCTGAGCGTCGATGGTACCGCACTGAGACTTGATGGTGGTGGTGCAGTTGTCCTGGCCGTTCTTGTCGCCTACGTTGGCGGCGATGCAATCGTCAAATGCCTGGTAGCAGATAAAGGTGGGCAAGGTCTGCGCATAGTACTCAAGACCGGGAGCGGAGCCGTTAGGGCAGAGGCAAGAGTACTGGAGGGTGGTCTGATGATGGGGAGTCAGCACAGCTACAGTAATAGGGCCTCCTTGCAGGGAGAGGGGATTTGGTGAGAGGGACAGAGAATGACAAAGCGTGTAGAGGGCGAGGAACAAAGTATTTGGCGTGGGGTGATGATGGAGAGAGGAAGACAGAGCGACTTACCGAGTCACAATCGTTTGCCTTGGTGGTAGGCTGGCAGAGAACCTGGCAAGTGTTACGCTCGGCGATACACCACTGGGCTGGAGGGGTGGAAATCAGCTTCATGTTGCAAGACTCGAGCGTAAGGCAAGGCCGGTGGCGTGCCGGCAAAAGCAATGCAGTTGGAATTGCTCACCTTTCTGGTTAACAGTGAGAGCGGCGACGTTGATGTCGGCAGCGGTGAAGACCTTGCGCTGGGCAGAGACGGCAGAAGCAGCCGAGAGGGCCAGGACGGCGAAAGAAGTACGCATGTTGGCGAGTTGTTATGCTGCGCAGAGATAGTAGAATGTGTGGTGTTGGATTGTTTGGATCGACGAAGGGAGGCAGAGACGATGTCTGACGACCAATCAAGCTATACTGAGTTCCAAGGTATCGTAGACGACAATGTGAGGATGTTGTGTCTGATCTGCTTCGTGGTGATGTTTGACGGACGGTGGGCGGGAAGAGAGGAAAAGAATGATCACAACAGACGGGTGACGCGGGCGACGATGTGTTTTTATTACGAGGCAAGCATGGAACAACAGTAACAGGCAGGTATCGGTAGGTTTGGTTCCCACGTCTAGCTTCGGGCCGCGCTTGCCTCAAATGCGGTAAGCGCAATGAGGGAAGGGGGGGGGAGAGGAGGAAAAGTGTGAGGAGGGAGGTACGGAGTCGGAGGTGCTAGAAGAAGACAGACAATTACAAGGGTGGCTGGTGGAACAACAGAAACCGCACCTTTCCTCTTGCAAACATCATAAATCAGACAGACAGACAGACAGGCAAGGCATGGTTTGATTGCGGCACCTGTCCGGCCGGCGGACCGCTGTGTTTTCCCTCCTTCCCTCACCCATGATGCCTGCCCGCCTTCCATGTGGGTGTGCTCTGTACATAGTATTCGTACCTACCTAAGTTAGATAGTTGCAGGTTGCCGTTCTTGGCTCCTTCCCACACAAAATGTGCATGTGTGGCTGGGATCCACACTTTGGGTGGAGGTGGAGGTGGAGGAGGGAAACGACCAGGAAGGTGCCCCCTCCTAGCGTGCCCGTAGCGCCGTTGACAATTTCTTCGGAGTGTTGTTGATGTCGCGATAAAAGCGACCCGACACCGAATCGGAGTCGCCAGTTACATAGTTTGCACAGACGGCCCACGGTTTTCTGCTATCGACAGGGGGCAGATGTTGCCAAAAGACCGACCGGGGCTGCACGTACCCAATAGCCTCTCACGAGGCTCACGAGGCTCACGAGGGAACTTGAGAACGCTGCTTCGGGCACTCGACGTGAAATGCCCAACTCTGCTGTGCTCTGCTGTATAGTTTGGCCGTCGTATGAAAGGGCCCCGCGGTTTGATGTGGCGAGGTTTTGATCGTGCTTTTGCGGCATAATCACTGTCAACTGTCATCAACACCCACTCATTGCTGAGGGTAGGTACGTATACAAGTACATTTGTGGTGGAGGCCCGTCGATGAGCAGGCGTTGACTATCCCGGTCACCGTATCCGTACCTGGCCCCGGTCGCTTCAGACTTTGGACACTGAAACTTTCCTTGATTCCTCGTGATGGCCTCATTCGCGTCGTCGCTTCCTTTCACTCTCTTCCATGATTCCTCCAGACATGGCTCGAGAGCCGCACGCCAATGGCGCCGCCGCTGCTGGGTGTGATCATGCCAAGCTCCATGGTTTCTCCCCTCGCCCCTGTTCTTTTTCCTTCTTGTTGTCCGTACGGCGACGGGCAACTTATAACAATGGCTTCTAACCAGGCTTGCATTTCCTTATCCTCGCATTACGAAGTAGGTAATTCGTCTCCGTCTGCCCATCGAACAGACACTGAACACAGCTCCAGGTGCCATTACAGCTACATGGAAGTCAAATTCCTTGCGTCTCTGGCCTCATACCTGACGTAAAGAAGGAAAAGAGAGAAAAACGGTTTGGCTTGCGTTGGTGGTTGGGTATTCTTAGGTTCGCTCTTGCAGCCCGGGCTTTTCGTCTCGGGCTACCGCTACCCAACACAGCTCCACCTTCCGCATTTCTTACCATCCCCCACTCTCTTCGGGTTACCAGAAAAGACGCTAACCCCTATTAGGACTAGCATCTCAGGCACACCAGCCACAGATATGCAGCTGGGCGGCTGCCGTGGGCCGTCGATGGAGACTTCACATTTTAGTGTGGATCAAGCCAAGGTGCCTTGTACCCGCATGTTTTATGGATACAGGGCTATCTATTACCAATCAATTGGACGCAATCCATTAGGCCCCTGCGGCCGTTCCGCGCCCTCACCTCCCTCTCGCTCTCTGCCCCCATCGTCTTCGCGTTCTCTTGGATTTCAATAATTTGACGCGGCGGCCAACTCATGGTATCTTCTCCGCACTCTACGCAGTATCTTCGCAGGGATGCGCCCTTCTCGTCTTATCTCCGGACTGCATGGTTGATCAGGTCAAGCGGTGGTCAGCATTATCATCATCGTCATCAAGACCAATAACAAAAACAACAATAACAACAATAACAACCGACACCTCCTCTGGTCACTCGGCATGGTGGCATTTGCCTCCCTCAAGATGTCTCATCTTCCGAAACGAACATGATTTATCCTGCCCCTTCTCACACGACACCGCTGAGTCCTCTTCTTGGCGTCTCCAAAATGTAGCCATGCTCACTGGCTCCCTGTCGCGGTCTTGTCCTATGGCCTGTTTCTGTTTGCGAGACTCCCTTGCTTTCAACCCGCCCGTCCCCGGCGCAGATACCTGATGGCCCCCGGCATTTTGGTCACCAGACGGCAGCTACGCCGAATGGATATTATCTATGGAACAGCTTTCGGTCGAACTCGGCTCCAACTTGATACCCTGTCCTGCTAGCCGTGGAAATATCATCCACTCATCCATCCACCTTGTCGTGGAGCAAGCCCGGCACGAGCGGACCTTCGCGCCCGCCCCAACGCCGTTGGACGCCGCCAATAAACCATTGCAGTGCAAAGAAGCCACCCTGCAGATTGACGGGCGCCTCCTCGTCCCGAAAAGTTAGGGCCGGCTCCAGAACCACAAAGATCCTCTTCTCGAATCGGCAAAGCGGCAAGTTCACTCACGCCGACGGCAAGTATCAACGAATACTGAGGTACTGATAGAACCTATTCGTACATAGCACAACCTAGCATCTGTGGCAACCAACAGGTAAGCTCCCCGACGTCTTGGAAGCGGAACTAGCCGCAAACTTGCTGTCCAATCAAAATGATCAATTGCACGCCCGACTCTTTGGTGATCGTCATCAGCAGCCGGGGGGGGCTGATCGCTGGAGAACACTGAACACCGAGGTAGACTTTATCCTGTCAGTCGGCTTCCAATTATGCCTGGACAGTGGCTTCTGGCTTTTCTTGTCCAAGCACTTAGGTTTCACGGACGAGGCTTCCTCCTCCCATGTCAATCCAACGTGGGACATTTGGCGGTTTCCAGCAGTTTGCCAAGTCGCTTCGGAGTTACTAAGCCGACATCGTATCGGACCATCCGCAGCCACGCACGCCTCGAGCTGCATTCGTCGCATCACACCCTTCTCCATCACCAACCACCCCGAGCCATGCGTGTGCATACACCTGCAGCCTTTTGATATGCCGCACCCAGAACTGGCCTAGGTAGAATACCTACACCAAGATGCCGATACGAACTCTGCTTTCTGCACCGCCAAGAAAGCCCCGCCATCGGGGATTACGAACACCTTTGCCACTGCGTGCGTCGCCTGTTGATCGGTCGGTGAGCTTTTTCAGCTACGGCAGTCTTCACACCCTCCGCCCTTGCAAGTTGTTTTCTTCAATTCTTCAGAAGGTCGGTGAACCGAGGTGATGACTTTTTTATTTTTTCTTTCTTCTTCATTTCCCCCGCCCTTGAAAATGAAACGATTTTTGCTCAAGCTCCTCGAGGCATGGGATTTTAGATAATCCCATCATGGGAAGCGAGGATCTACGAAACGCCATGCGGTCGCCCCCAACGCCACCAACTTGGCACGCCGGCCTGTGGAGACCGGACGAGGACCCAGGTTCAGCGTCTCCGGCTCCGTAACTAGACATCATATAAAGCTCTCTCGATCAGATATCGCATACCTGGCGTAAACTCGGTGTCTCCGGCGTCCCGCGGTTTTGGGGATTCTCTGAAGTTAATGATAAAAACGGTTCGATGAGTCGCGGTTTGTTCTACGATGCCTTTTGCTCTAAATGTCCGATACCAGTAACAGCATGGCAGCTCAATGGCTGTCGTCGCCATTTGGCTGGCGTGCCTCAATAAACAATACACTCCAATCGTCTCCCGGTAGCTGTCTAACTGGTTGCTAAGCACTCTTCTCCTGAGGCTTGAACCCTTCCGAATCTAGGCTCTTCCCGCAACGGGCTCTGCTCCGACTTCGAGCACGTCCTTCACCACGCCCCTCTCGCTCCTCACTTTTTCCTCGCCTCCGCTTCTCACCCATCGGTTCCATGCGCTTACCTGCATACTCAACCCTTCCATGGTCGTACACTTGGCGTGGTATCCCAAGCCGCCATCTTCCACCCGTTTACGCGCGTCAGAGTCATTGATTATGGCGTTGATGGACCCAGCTATGCTCGCTGGTTGCAGCATAGACAACGGCATTTGAGGTTCTGGAAACACCTTTTGCAACATTGGCACCCGCCAAAGCAACAGGCAATAAGCTTCTATGCAGTGTGCTATCAGCAGCAGGAGAAGCGGCGGCGGATACTGCACATGGAAGCGCGTAACGCTGAGAGACTCTACGAGTATATAGAAATCCTTGAAGACCGGAGGCGGGCCCCCATCAGTGACCGAGAATGGTCGACCGGCCACTTTGTGAGCGTGCGACCCGAGAAGGGCCGCCTCATACTGGAGATGCGCTAGCGCCACGTTGGCCCCATGCACCCAGTTCTGCATGAAAGGCGCGGTGAAAGTCGGGAAGCTGGCCATGCGCATCGTTGCGCCGACGAGGTAGTCGTCTTTGTGCCCATAGATGGCATTGCCCGGTCTAATGGACCCGGTGCGGAAGCCGCCTGGCTGCAGAGGGTCCAGAGGTATAGTGTTGGCGCTGCAGACGAGGCGCTCCGCCTCGGCTTTCGACTTGGCATAATTGGCAAAGAACTCGTTATGCGCTCGCAACGGCTTCTTGAAGTCGGTCTCGTCCAGGACCTGGAAAAAGTTTGTCGGCCACTTCTTCCAGAGGGCGTTGAAGAAGTTGACGGGTTTCAGGGCCACGCTGCAGGATGAGGTGAAGACCAAAACATCGGCACCGGCGGTCTTGGCAGCAGCAACGACGTATGCAGTCCCGTCGGTATTGACGCGGGAGCAGCGGTGGTGGACCAACGGGCTGCGCTCAGACGGGCGGATGACGGCGGCGGTGTGAAAGACCGTCAACGGAAGGCGGGCGACTGACTCGGCCCATGGTTTTGCGAATGCGGCGGAGGTGGCCGACTCTGATGAAATGTCGGCCTGCGCGAAATCGATCCTGGATACCGGGCCCTCGCTCATGTCGTCGCGTCCGGGCTTGCGGAAGTCGATGACACGAATGGCCTCGGGTGGGTGGCCACGCGCGATGAGCTGGATGACGATCTGCCCTCCGACCAAACCTAGACAGCATCGAGGGTCAGTTGAGTGCTACGCGACCATGTGAAAACAGACATTCGTACCAGAGCCACCGACGACGATGTAACGTCTGTCCAGCTTAGGCGGTAGATACGGCGTCCAGTCGATGGGCTGTTTCTCTATTCGCTCAAAGGTCCGCTTGACCTTCTCGGGTGTCCATCTGTCCGGCGAAATCCGCTGAGCCTTGGGGTAAATGGTTGACATGGCGCGGTTGATCTTCCAGAGGTACACCAGCAGAGTTGTCACCAAGCCAAGGGCGATCCTGGCAGTCCATGATTCCAGCACCATGTTGGTCAAAATCATCCGCTCAAACCTCGCTCGTTTGACGGTGCCAAGGTCAATAACCAGCTGCAAGTACGCGCGATTCGATGCTGCCAACAAGAAGAGAAGAGAGAGAGAAACGAGACAGAGAGAGGGCTGCAGCTGAGGAAGAAGCTTGTTTTCAATGACGCAACGTCAAGGAGGGGGGAGGGGTCGGGTCGCTTTTTATGCCGCGCCGTTGTCAAGACGAGCATGAGCTCTACTACACGCGTGTCGCAGCCGGACTTGAATCGATCAATGCGCTAAACCGGGATTTTCGGAAAGTATTTGAAGCAACCCCCCACTTCACCAGTCCTTGCGCCGATTTCAAGCTTCGGGTTCATTAACCATGTCAAAGCCGAAATCAGCGGCGGTAAAGGACGCGGTCGAGGCCCACACGGCTGCCGGAGCGGCCAGCTCCAGAAAGGGAAGATAATTACCGATAGTGTAGACCTACTCAAGCTACCTAGGTAGGTATGCAGTGTATTCGTACACTACCTATGTAAACTATATCATCGACTCAAACCCCTGGCCACTGTCCCCCGCTGTCAAAAATGTAACGGCAGATCTTCACCCCCGGGCTTCACCAGCTAGCTAGCTACCCGGGCATCTCTTATTCGTATAACAAGCGACTCGTGTGCCCACTTGCGTGGTGACACGCTCCATCCCGAACAATATGGACGCGAAGTTATTATGCTCATCTGGCCGGTAGACTTTCGTCCATTGCGACCCCAAACCAACAACGGCGCGCGGTCCATGAGCAACTGCAAGTGATTCACGGTGCTTGGTCTTTGCTACCTGTGTGGGGAGCTCTCTCTCTCTCTCTCTCTCTCTCTTCTCTCTGACGTTTTGAACACTCCCGCGCTTTGGGCGCGTGATTGGCCAGGAGCCTCCGTCAACCGGCCCCTCCCCCCTTGACAGCTTCCCCCGCACAAGCGGACCTACCTTTGCCGCAGCCTATACGAGACGTGCAGCAGCATGGAAGAAGCACGGAGGGTCTGTTGCCTGACGCTTTGTCAGAACCTTATCGTGTCCCCCCCAAAGCGCGATTGTCATGAGGCCGTACCCAGACTCAGTGCGGCAAGCAGCCCCTGCTCTTCCCAGTCGTGCGGGTTCGAGGGAAGCTTTCTAGACGAGGACTGCAGCTCGAGGCTCTTTCTAGAAGATTAATGGACGGGAACGACGTCCGTTCCTGGGTGGGCGAGGGAAGGTGGTGAAGTCGGTCATTTTAGCGGCGCGACGCCTCAAATTTTATTTCCTTGTTGCCCTGGTTGAAACGATTGTTGCGTGTGAACTTATGACCACGGCTTAGTGACGTCTCTAATAGGGCCAAATCATGACGTTTGCTGATCAAACGTCAGCTGCTCTTGAAATCTGGTTTTTCTTGTCAAGCCGAGCCCACGCCCGCGAGGCCTCGCAAAGAGAATGAGACGGATCGATTTACCCGCATGATGGCTGGTGCGTTCCAGGGCAGGACATGGCGAGTACCCCGGCGCACTTTGACTGTCTCTTAAGCTCTGTTTCATGGCATAGTTGCGTATATATCAGCCACACGTGCACTCCTGGGCGGAACGCATCGTTGGATACAAATATTGCTCACAGGTATTTCTCGCAGTAAACAATGTACTGCGTTTTATGCAATGGGGTAAATGTTGAGATGTGTAGCTATTTTAGCTCCCGATCCAAAAACGTTAGCCCCAAGCCACACGGCAGTGGTGTATACGTATTGTTTATAACTGGTTCAAGCTGGGCTAGACGACTGATTTGGGAATCTGCTTTGACCCGTTTGACATACTCATTCCGCTACAGCATAATGACAATGTCTGATGTCAAGTGAAGTTGACAGCTGGACATAATGCCCGTTTGACCGAACACTATGATGGACGCATATAGATTGACGAGACCTCGAGCAACTAAATTATTTACTCTTTCACATATCCTTTCATTCATGCGATAATGATAATGTACCTACTGAGTATGTGTACGGCTACAAGTCAATAAGTCGTAGCGACTTGGCATTATTGTGGATTCGATTATCCTTTTGCCTCAATAGACCACACTTTTGAATCTGTTTCACGAAATGACTGTGAGTAATAAATCCTTGACTAGCGCTTTTTGATGCTCCCAAGATGCAACTGCCCTTGTAGTAATGGCGCCGACCCCATGGACAGTAACCGTCCCTCTTCACTACCTTCGGGCTTCCCTTGTTTCATTCAGGACATTCTGCTTTCATTAAAAGAGTCACCCCTATCGGATAGGCTCTGTAGTATAGACAGTAGCATAGCTTTTTGTCTAGGTATTGATGGGAACTTCTGGACTCAGTGGGGTATAAATTCTCAATTTGTTGCTGGTGGTATGGACCGCGGGAGTGTTGCGAGATTGGGCCAGGCGTAGGTAGCGTAGGATCACTAAGAGTGTTGGAGACCCGGTCCAACACCACTAGGTAAAGCTAGCAGTGGCAGACGGACAGGCGCTAGGCCCAGCAAAGAAGGGGGGGAACACCCTTTGCCCCCAAAGCCTATCGTGCCACTGGTTGGCCTTGTTGACTGTGCCCCGCCTTGCCCACAACAAGAGACCCTCCAACCGTCTGAAAACCATCACCAACACCGTCCCTCCCCCCTAGCTATTCCGAACCTCAACTCTGCGCTGCGCGCGTGAAAATATTACCATTCTCCATTCCATCTTGTGTCGCAGCATTCTCCAACATCCGACGAGCCACAATACACAATGAAGGGCGAGGTAAGCTGAACACTGCTTTTTCTTATTAGTATTCCTGCTCTCTCCCGACTCTCCATTGTCACAGCGCCGGTGGCATTGTTGTCAACTAGCCATTTCTCATTACCGCTGCCGCCGCCGCCGCCGCTGCTGCTGCTGCCGAAGCGACCCCTGGAAACCGACCTAGCTGGCCCATTCGACTCTCACCTTGGTATGCAGCTTTAGTACTGACAACAATGCCTCCAGATTCTTCACCTTCACCTCGGTCAGGCCGGTACCCAGCTGGGTAACTCTGCTTGGGAGCTGTATGTCCATGTCCATCCCGTTCCTTCTTGATGCCGACGAGGGAGATTCGAAAGCCGATGAAGCTGACGACCCAATTCAACGGACAGTTACCTCCTCGAGCACGGCCTCGGCTCCGATGGTCGTCCTGACCCCAACGCCAAGGATATCGTCGATGGCGGTTCTTACGAGACGTTCTTTACCGAGACTAGCAATGGCAAATACGTTCCTCGCTCCCTCTTCGTCGACCTCGACCCCTCTCCCATCGACGAGATCCGGACTGGCGGCTACCGCCAGCTTTTCCACCCCGAGCTGTTGATCAGCGGCAAGGAGGATGCTGCCAACAACTACGCTCGTGGCCACTACACCATCGGCAAGGAGATGGTCGACAATGTCATCGACCGCGTTCGCCGCGTCGCTGGTTCGTTTCCACTTGCCGCCCCCTGTCCCTCGGGCCGCGCCTAGACTAACCGATCATCGTTGTAGACAACTGCCACTCCCTCCAGGGCTTCCTGATCTTCCACTCCTTCGGTGGTGGTACCGGCTCCGGCTTTGGTGCTCTCCTGCTCGAGCGTCTCTCCACCGAGTACGGCAAGAAGTCGAAGCTCGAGTTCGCCGTCTACCCTGCCCCCCGTGTCTCGACCGCCGTTGTCGAGCCCTACAACGCCGTCCTGTCCACTCACAGCACCATCGAGAACTCGGACTGCACCTTCCTCGTTGACAACGAGGCTGTCTACGACATCTGCCGTCGCAACCTTGACATCCCCCGCCCCGGCTATGAACACCTGAACCGCCTGATCGCTCAGGTTGTCAGCTCCATCACCTCGTCCCTCCGCTTCGACGGTGCCCTCAACGTCGATCTGAACGAGTTCCAGACCAACTTGGTCCCTTACCCCCGTATCCACTACCCTCTGATCAGCTATGCTCCCGTCATCTCTGCCAACAAGAGCTCCCACGAGAGCTTCAAGGTCCAGGAGCTTACCTTCCAGTGTATGTCACGCCTACTCCCGCTTGCAGGCGCCGAGGGACTAACCAACTGCAGGCTTCGAACCCAACAACCAGATGGTCGTCTGCGACCCCCGCAACGGCAAGTACATGGCTGTCGCCCTCCTCTACCGCGGAGACGTCGTCCCCCGCGACTGCAATGCTGCCATTGCCGCCCTCAAGGCCAAGTCCTCCTTCAACCTTGTCGAGTGGTGCCCCACTGGCTTCAAGCTCGGCATCAACTACCAGAAGCCCATGGCCGTCCCCGCCGCCGCCGGCGACGGTGGTCTTGCCTCCGTCGACCGCTCCGTCTCCATGCTTTCCAACACTACTGCCATCGCCGAGGCCTGGTCGAGACTGGACCACAAGTTCGACCTCATGTACAGCAAGCGCGCCTTCGTCCACTGGTACGTCGGTGAGGGTATGGAGGAGGGCGAGTTCAGCGAAGCCCGCGAGGACCTTGCTGCGCTCGAGAAGGATTACGAGGAGGTTGCGGCCGACTCTTTCGAGGCCGACGAGGACGACGCCGAGTACTAAGCCGGCTTCGGCGACTGTACTGTATTTTTTCGCGTCGCGGCAAGTCGGCCGCTGCGACGAACAAATCACGAACCAGGTGGCAGCCTTTTGAACGAATTTCATGAAAAAGCTTGTTTCTTTGGCGGTCGTTGGAGGGTCGGTTCGGTAGATTTCTCTGTTGTCGTTCTCGCTGAACGAACATGGACGCGCGGAAAGGCACTGGATTCCCTCATAGCCATGAATGGATATTACGGAGTCGAGCTCTAGTTGATAATAGATGAGACCCAAGGCAATTTCCTCTTCCACACAGGTATATTTGTGGGGATCTTATCCTCCGGGGCTTCAAAGCAGTCACTTATAAACGCATTTGCCCATCTGTCAAGAAGGTTTAGCAGCAAGGCGCCATGCTGACGGGTTCGAACGACATGCCACTATTTTGAAATTGGACTAGTGCAAATGCTGTTGAAAACCGGCAACAAGCATTTGTTCTGAAATTATTGATTTTGGACGCCTCTTCCTGACGCTTGTCTATGCTCACTTTCGGCCAAGAGATTTGATACATGCCACACATCTCCGTGTCTTATATCCATCGCTGTCTACTTCGACCCACCCTGCTTCTTCTTCCACTCCGCCGCTCTCTTGGCGCCGCGGCCGGTAGGCTTCAACTTCTTGACGCCGCCGCCGCCGCCCTTGGGCTTGCTCCGCTTGTTGAATTTGAGGTCTTTGGGTCTACCGTCCTTGGCACTGGCGCGTCGGCCCTCGAAGATAAATTCCTCGGGCGCTTTCATGTCGTCCTTGGGGACGACGCCAGAGCCGTTGCCCGGGGCGCGCGGCTTTCCCCTGTCGCCTCTGTTACCGAGGCGCTCGCGGTTGGCGCCGGAGCGGCCCAGCAGGCGCGCCGCGCGGCCGGCCTTGGACTGCTGCTCGGGGGTGATCTTGGCCCGGTACTTTGTGCTGCCGGGAGCGCCCGGCCCACCTGACTGGGCAGCCCTGGCCTTGTTGTTTCGCTCCATGGCGAGGGCGGTCTTGTGAGGGGCCTTGGCGCGGGTTACGCGCATGATGCGGGGGAGCATCGGGGGGAATTTCTTGCCATCCAGGAGGAGGGCGGCCTCCACGTGGATTCCATCCTGCTTTCTGTCAGTCTTGTCGCGTACGAAGAGGAGAACCAAAGAGGGATGTCGATGCTTACGTAGAACTGAACGTAGGCGAAACCCTTGCCCACTCTCGTCTTGGGATCGCGCACGACGCGCACGTTCTCGACCTTGCCAGCGTGCTTGCCAAACGTCCTCCAGAGCCCCTCCTCGATATCGGCGGGGACCTTTGTGCGCTTCTTCTGGACCGTCTCGCCCTCGTCGTTGGTAGAGATGATGGTCTCGTCGTCAATGAAGCCCAGGTTCCCGACGAAGACGCAGCGGCGGTGGTCCGTAGGCGCCGGGTGGGCGACGCTGTCAACGCGCAGATGGCGGTCGAGGACGACGGTGCCGTTGAGCTCGGCGCAGACCTTGCGCGCGGCGGCGGGCGTAGAGAAGACGACGTAGGCGTTGGCCGACTTTGTCGTCTCCTTCATGAGCGACTTTGTGATGTAAGCCGCGCGCTTGGGGAGGCCGCCACCGGAGAAGGCGACGGAGCGGAAGCGGATCGACTCGATCTTCTGCGGCGGGGTCGCGTCCTTGTCGAGAACGCTAGAGAGGTGGGCCTCGAGTGTGCGCTTAGCTGACTTGTTGTCAATGGCGTCGGCGGCGACGTTAGAGAGGAAGACGGTGCGGTTCGCCTTTTCCATTTCGCTGTCCTTCGCCTTGGCCTTGGCGTCGGCAGTGAGGGACTCGTGGACAAGGGGTGTCTCTTCCTCGGAACCCTCGCCTTCGGACGACGTTTCCGAGGTCGCGTCCTCGCCGTCTTCTTCGGCCTTGGACTCCTTCTTGGTGCGCTTCTCGGCAGGCTTCTCCTTCTCCTCTGCATCTACGAGCTTTCTCAGATATTTACCCTCAATATCGTCCTCCTCCCGCTTGCGCTTCCGTTCTTTCTTTGCCTTCGGAACTGGCCCTGAGACTTCCTCTTCTTCTTCTTGGTCGGCATCTGACAGCTCCTCGGCGTCCTCGTCTGCTTCGGAAGAAGTGTCATCTTCAGCAATATCATCGAGGTCAACTTCATCGTCGCTACCAAGCTCGGACAGCTCTTCATTGTCTCCCTCGTCGGCGTCTGGAAGCTCGTCGTCGGAGTCGGCGGTTTCGGGGTCGGACTTTGCCTTTGGTGCAGCAGACAGTTCCGCGTATCTCGTCTTCTCGGGGGTTTTCACAGGCCCGGCCTGCGTTATGTTAGAATTGCGTTTGCCTTGTCGCTTGATTAGTAGTAAAGGACTTACACTGGATGCGAAGAGGGCATCGAGGGTGGGGTCAATGGCCTTGCCCGAGGCGGCGAGTGTTGCGCTTTGGTGCCGATGTTAACATATGAGATATCCTGATCGCACATATGAATTAACATACCTCTTCGCCATTGTTGCGATAATTTTCCCTCAAATTATTAGATCCCAATGTACTGCGCCGGGCCTTCTGTAGATGCACCGATTCCCCAAAGCGCTCCCGCATCAAGAAAAAAATAATATCAAGCTCTCTGCCGCTGGTCTCTGCGCGCAACCCGATAAGAAATCTCGGAGGGTCGAGGCGGCACCGATAAGAGGCGGAATAACCGTCAATTGGTGCAAAACGTCAGAAGACCGCTATTTGCCGACAATAAGAGCCCCGTGCCCACTGTTATGCCAGCTCTCACCGCTTTTGCTGTCAGGGCGAAGACTTTCTGCCGACCGATCCTGGTTCCGCACCGGGCTGGGGGGGGGGGGTTGTAGGTGGCAGAGAGGGAGCAGAGCAGGTGAGCGCATCTCGCTCTTCGTGGAGCGGCAGGTCACTAACGCTTCTCTTCCTTCTCCGAAAACCCACCATCACAACACCACACCACCTGCGCCCGCCCACGTCTGCTTTTTGGGACCAGACAATCACACGCGTTAATGCTGCTGTCGAACAGCCCTCTTTTTTACTTCAATTTGGGAGCGTCTGCTTTCCTCCCACAGCACCCAGCCCGCTTCCCCGACCTGACGCTGTCGCTGCTGCTCGTCCCTCCGCGGCCCATCTTCGTTCCCACGAAAACTAGTCTACCTGGATTGCACCTTTTCACGACAATTATCTTCTCCAGACCACCCGATTTGAACTTCCGCTGAGAAGCTTCAGTCTTTTCCCTTAAATGGCGGCCACGGCGTCAGCGCCGCCAGCCCTGTCTCCAGGGCAGGCGACGCTTGATCACGACGACAGCAACATCTCTAGCCCTCTGAGCGACGTCGAAGACAAGGACGGCGAGGGTGACTCGCTAGACGGCATGCAGCTGGATCGTCCTCAGGAAGATCCTGACGAAGCGCTCGACTCCGACAGCAACCTGTCCGAGGCGAACGACACTGAGGCGGAGACTGAGCGTCTTTTCGACACTCCGCAGGCCCAGCGCCACAAGGACGTGGTTGTCAATCAGTTCAACGATGGGCAGGTCTTCGATCGCACACCAAGCAAGCTTCAAAAGACATTCTCGGTCGACGCCACTGACGATGGCGACGACGAGAGTCTTTCCGACCGCGACGACGTGTCGATGATCTCAAGCCACGCCGACGAAGCCTCGCCCAGCAAGCCCAAGAAACCCAACACTCTCCCATCTACCGAGGATGATACTGAGAACATTGATACGAAAAAGAGAAAGCGATCGCCGGTCGCGGAGTCATCTGAACCAGGCCAGCCTGCCAGGAAGCGCACTGGGTCGGTCGTGCCCCACGACCAGGACCAGCACAAGAATGTCGTGGAGGTGCAGGAAGACGAGGTCCCCTCTACAGCTTCCCACACTGACGACCACTCTGCGACCGACGATAATGCTCCAGAACTTCCACCAATCAAGCGTGGTCCCTTGAGAGATGGTCACAGCCCGGTCAAGGATTTACAAATAACAAAAAAGATAACCCGCAACGGCAGCAGGCGAAAGGGTCATGTCCCAGAGACCAACGAGCACGAGGGTCTCGATGGCGACGGCCGGGATGATGGTCGCAATGACGAAGACTCGGTACCTCACGCTGACGACCATGCTGAACAAGAGGGCGACGAGGATGCGGAAGCGTCCAAGAATGACGAAGAGAGTAGGACGCCCCTCAATTGACCCTTTATTTTAGCTGACACTTTTGCGACAGTGGAAAGAAAGCGTGCTGCAGTCGAGGAGTGGACTGATCTTGAGGAGAAATTTGTGGTCTTCCGTGAGCGGTACGTCTTCCACACCAAGCATATGGCACTGAACACGTGCTGATGAATATTCCACAGATTGTACAAGGATCGACTGGAGCGCCTCGAACAAGAAGAACAGTCCCTGCAAGCCGAGCCGCCGAGCCATCCCGAATACCTAAACATGAAGCAATGTTTGGACGAAAGGCTAGAAAAGAAACTTCGCAACATTGAAAAAGAGTATGAGCTGTCGGTCGAGGCTCTGGAGCGACTGGCTGTGGCGCGTCGGGCTCAGATATGGAATCAGTTTTACCAGGGAGCTCGAGAATCACGCTCAAAGATGCTCGAACACCTCAACAAGGAGTGGTACGAGACGCAGAATGCCAGACGCAGCGCACACAGCGTTCCGGACTACGGGCTTCTGTTTCCCACCAACCCTACGCAACGTACGAGGAACGCTGTCGCGTACAATTCAGAAGTTTCCTTCTTGGCTGGGCTTGCCAAACATGAGGGATTCCCGGCAGTGCCGCCCATGCGAGGCGCAAATGGGTCGGAGATCGAAGATGATCTGGAGGCCATGAAGGTTAGTCGCTAGCCAGGCTCTTGGGCTGAAACAGTCGTTGACCTTGCACAGCGCAATTCGAAGCCACGACAGCGATCAATCATGCAGCCAATCGAGGATTATCAGGCGGTCGCCTTCGGGGGGAATCTTGGACCTGCTGGCGAGCAGTTTATCAAAGATACCCCTTGGGCCAACCCGAACCACATTGCGCACAAGATCACCACCGGGCCAGTAGTACCTGCTGTTGGCGCAAAACCTCAAGCATCGCAAGCAAATAAGACAGTAGCAGGCCCGTCTCACGCCCGTCCTATGCAAACCATCGCAAATGGCCATGCCGCCACGCATGCGTCGCCGCAAATGAATCGGTTCACTTCAGCGTCTCCCGAGATGGTGCGAACAGCCAATGTTCTGACTCAGAGCTCCCAGATGAAGCGCGCGGGGAGCCGCACGTCGAAAGCTGCGAAGGACACGGCTCCTAAACAGGAACCGGTGTCGGCGATGGCAAGTTAGGGCGACATCACCGGACGGCCGACGGCGTTTTCGAGGCTTACTGTACTGTTATGATACCCCACGACGGCAGGGCGATCCGCCCCCTTTTTTTTTCCCCTCTTATTACTAGCTATCTATATTGGCGTACCGACGTGACACCACGACGGAATTTGCTTGCTGGGCTTACGTGGAGTCGAGATGGGTCCTTGATTTATCAAAAGATGGGATGTTTGGAGTGGTGTCGGAAGCTACTCCTGCATTGGGATGGACAGTCAAGTCCTGTAATGAGACATGTGCAGAGTTGTTGATTGGGGACTTGGTGTTTTACATTGGTATAAACGGCGTAGGAAGCAAGTTGGTGCTCGCTGATATATATTACACAATGCAAATGCCCATTCGCACGACCACAATTTCCAGCATTTGCGTCGTTGGGAACTGTCTCCCGTGACGGGGTGTTCACACGACTTCTTTCATCCTCTCGACTCCTCCTATCTAGTTGGACTTGGCCTGTTGCCTCGGGGCATCGGGGACCTTGACGTCTTCGAATTCGTCCTGGCCGACCGCCTTGATCGTGTACCAGTCTGCGGTCATGCTGGTCAGTCCAACCTGAATTTTCTTTGCGTATCGGCAATCGGGTCAGCATGCGGGGTGGCTGATCACGTACACACTGCGCCAACGAAGCACCAGAGCCCGGCACCGACAGCCAGGTTCTTTGCGAGATAAGGCTTGCGGGCTCGAATCAGGGCGGGACCCTGGCGGAGGTTCCGGTCGTAATACGAGGACTTTTGGGGGCTGTAATTCACTTCGTATCAGGCCACTCATCCGGGGAAGGGAACGGGGCGGCGTACATGGCCATTGCGACAGGATGCTGAGGAGCCCCGAGGAAGAACTATATGTGGGCAGCTTTACTGTGGAAAACCGATGCTATAGGGGTATGTCGTTTTGGGCCCTTGTGGGCAGTTCGTGCTGTGGTGTTGCGCCGCGGAGATTTTAAGAGCTTGAATATTCAAAGCTCAGCCTGTCGCAAAGGCTCCGGTCGAACCAGAGGAAACCAACTCACAGGCCGAGCCATTCCCTTCATGCCGAATCGTTATCGATAAGACGGAAAGAGTTCGGCAAAATTGATAGTGACGTAGACTAGCTCGATAAGCTCTGGCAAGGGTTGGCCACGGGCGAATCGTCTTTGTGTGGTGGTGGTCGCAAAATGCCCGCGCAAAGTACCTACCTCTCTGACTTGCTGCTGTGCTAAGAGTGTAGAGGCACTGCAGCAACAGGCTCTAAAATCCTCAATTTATTGTGCCCTTACTTACCACCTACCTTCTTACCAATTGCTTCTGTCTCGTGAGATAATTCCAAGGCTGTTATGCCACGAGAATAGCCATCTACTTCGCTTTCCTAGTCCTGCTAGCTTCCTCCGGGTAGTATAAGAAAGCAACTTCTCTTCTTGCGACAACCAAGCCCAAGCAGCTGAGGCTCTAGGGCAGCCGCTGCGCTAACCGAAAACAGTCAGCGGTGGTCGACACGCCCCGTCATAGGTCATAGGTACCTGGGTAGGTAGTTTACCCGCGTCGCTGGAGCCCGTCACGCAGTCGCTCGACATCGACCAAAGGCTGCTTGCTTCCTGCCTCCTTGTAAAGTCCACGGCAGGAACCCGTCAATACTTGGAGCTGGGAAAACGAGGCCATTGTATCGACAGGTAGCCGCTATCAATCACCCTAGAGTCGCCGTATCGTCCTTTTCGATCCCTCCCCCCGTTACTCGCGCCGGCGAATCACACGGTCGACCCTACGCGATTGCGACTTGCTTGTTTTCTGCGCGCTGAAGGATGGTTATCTGGAAAAGCCTGAGCTCTCCATATTTCGACAATTCGCGACAGCTCTCACCCTCGGGATCCCCAGTTTTTCCCTTTCGCCTTGCCAACGTCCAACTGCGACAGTCGTACACAAGCCAACTTTGACATCTTGTTCCTCCATCTGCAGATACATCCATACTCTTAGCGTCTTTGTGCCTCGAGCTCGCCCGCGATCATGGCGGCTCCGTCCCCGCAGGCATCCGTGAGCGACCAGATTCGCCAGCTCAATGATGCAAGGAAGCTCGTCTTAGGCGACGTCAAGTATTACCCGACCGTCGTCAAGAGCATCCTTCCCATCGTCGGACCCACGGCGCGTGTCGAACTTCGGAGATGGGGCGCCGACTTCTTGGCCGAGGCCTTCTCGACGCCGGCTCTGCCCGGGAGCGAAAAGGAGACGATGCAACTCTTCGTGCTGGACACACTGCAAACCATGGTCGAGACCCCGAACGAGGACCCCCACGTCCTGCGTAGCGCCATCCAGACGGCCGCCAGCATCTATCCCTTTGCTGTGCGTTGGATGTACGTGTGCATACCCTGCCTCCGATCGAGAGCACTGGCTGGCTGCGTAGGCCGGGAGGCTGACAAGATTGATAGCATTAACAACTCGTACGATACCCTCACGTGGGAACGAATGGTCGCGATAAAGACGCGCATTCTGCAGATATGGGATGAAGCTGAGTCTACGGTGCGGATATGCTGCATCAAGTTTGCGCAGCGGGTCGTCCTCGCGCAATCGGTGTCCAACCCTAACGAACCAAGAGTAGGCCGAGCTTTGGACCTTTTCCTTTTTGGGGGCTTACTGACATCTTGCACAGCGCGGTGATTCCCTGGACATCTCATTAGACAAGATTCCACCAAATCATCAGACGTTGGATGCTAGGACTCTCGACGCCGAAGGAGCTGGATTGCTGGACAGGATGCTGAGCGTGTTGCAGGAGAACAGCAGGTAAGGACTGCGATGGAGGGCACGTTGGATCACAGCTAACCACAGCACTCTGGTGACAGTGATGTTCTTCTCGTTGATGCCACTTTGAACTGCCTGTCCATTTTGATCCGCAGTCGGCCGGGTACGGCTAACAGGATCCTGAATGCCGTACTCAACTTCAACCCCATGAAGCTTGCGAACTCGCCCATGACCCCTAGAACCCGCGTGATAGTCAAGTCCATGGAGAAGACTACTCGTATGCTCTTGATTCACTTGTCCAAACGGTACAGCCCAGAGCCTCCCCGTGTTTGCCACCTACCCTGCTCCCTGCTGACCTCGTAACGCAGCGACCCTCACAACCCAATGGGGCCTCGAATCCAGCAGCACGTGGAGAGAATGATGCGCATGAGACACGAAATCTTCGACGAGTCCGGACGCAAGCGCGCCTTCGAAGCCCAACAGCACGCGGTGATGGATGCCAAGCGCCAGCGGATTGCGCCTCAGGTGGCAACGACGCCGCAGATCCAGGTCACACCTTTACCTCCAGGTCCTCACAGCTTGGGCGATGTCTTTACTCTCACCGGAAGCGAGGGACTGAAGGCCTTCGACGTGGGCACACTCCCGACAGCCATGGCTGCAAGAATCAGCATCAACACCCTCATCCGCACCGACGCGCAACTTCTCGAGAAAGCCATCGAGGTACGTCTCTGAATGACATTGACAAGAGCTTAGTCTGACGTTTTGCAGGGCATTCGGGGACGGCTCAACGCGTTGGCCGCACAGCCCGCACCACAAATCAACCCCGAGACTGCTCCTCTGGGCGTCGACGAGGATGACGATTACGAGCCCGATTTCGCTGCCGCTGAGGACAATGAGCAGATTCTCAACAAGCTTGACGGCGATTCCTTGAACAGACCAGATGAGACCGATCTTGGACTGAGAACATTCAAGTTACCGCCCCCGCCTGCGCTTACGCCAGAACTGGCGCTAACCGCGGGTCAAGGCTCTATAATGTCGCTGTTCCAGTTTGTAAAAACTCTGGAAGACCCTGGCAAGAAGTCCAAGTCGGGTGTCAACCGGTTGGCGGCCAGTACTAACGACAGGGAGTCCTGGATTGCCATCATCACACGTCTGGCCAGCCGCTCGTCGGCCGGTTTGGAAGAGTTTAGTCCCAAGAATGAGGCCAGTGATTCTGTGCCAGGGCCGTCTCTCGGTAACAGCATAAGAGACTCCCTGTATACCTACGTACTTGAGGACTTCAGACGGCGTATTGATGTTGCTATTACCTGGTTACACGAAGAGTGGTACAACGACCAGCTGCAGAAGAAGCAAGAGGGAAACCACCCCCTGCACTACGAAAAATGGGCACTCAAGCTGATTGACGGCTTCTCGCAATACCTCAATGCCCAGGACAAGGTCCTCACCCGTTTCTTAGGCGAGGTCCCTGAGCTCAGCCCGGCCATCCTCTCGCGGGTCAAGCTCATGTGTCGCGATCCGCTGGTAGTGCCGCTGGCTCTGACGAGTCTGCTGTACCTGGTCATGATGCGGCCGCCAGCCAAGGAGCTTGCTTTGGACACGGTCCAGGATATCTGGACAGAGTGTAGGTTTCCCGTCAACTGAGTGGTTTATGACCTCATACTAACCTATTGTAGACGAGGACGCGCGACCGCTGGCGGCCAAGTACTTGGTCAAATTCCGACCGGCATGGTTGGAATCGGCCAAAGCAGCTGCGGAGGGCGGGGGTAACCCAGCAGCGAATAACGCGACGGCGATCTCAACGTGAGTCCTCGAGACTGTTGCCCAGGTCGCTTGTATGCGAACACTGGGCAACGCAACACGGACGAATGCAGCGGATTCGCCCAGCGACACATCTGATTGCCGGAAGAAAAAAAAGTACTACGAATACATGTGATGGGAGGGCCACGCCACTGCAGCTCCCGTTGGACGCGACGGGGTCGGCGGAGTTGTTTCGATGGTCACTGAGTCCGACTAGTATACCCTCACAAACTGGAGTTGGAATGAAGAGACAAGCGCGAGCATCGACAGATAGCATTTCGGCAGAACAAAGAAGACGGCGAGCAGGGAGGAAAGAGCGAGGTGGGCGGCAGAAGCACCGGGATGGCATAAGCCTTCCTGTTCAGATCGTGGAAAGTGTAAAGGGTTGACCGGCATGTATACATATAACTCAAAGGGGCGACGGGGGAAACAGGCCTGACAAACAAAAGTCAGTAAAATGAAATCTAGGGAGAAGCAACGACGTTTCAACTGTAAGCGACCCCTCTTTTTGGTCTCTTCATATGTCATCGTCCCTGTGTTGCTATTTTTTATTATTTTGTTCTTGTGGCAGTCGACCATCGCTGCAATGCGGCAAGGGCTGGGTATGCTCGGATCCAACACATGAACGGGGTTCCGGCGGAGAATGCCTCGGCCGCTCCAGCCCACCCGCGGAGAGCTGTCCTGGCGTTTTGCGTCGGCCTCTCTCTGTCTGGCCGGGGTCTTATTGGCGCGGTATTCCACAGGCCTTGCTGGGGCGGGATGTGCGCCGTGTAACTCTCTCTGTTCGTTTTGGTCTGGGCGCCGAGGATACTGGACGTCGACGGATTTTTGATTGGGGAGGGGAGGGTATACAAAGCGTCGAGAGTTTTGGGGCGGGGGGGGAGGCGCAAAGCTGCCCGAGCTCTGCGAACTCTCGGAAGTGCTCGAAGACGTCCTGGTTCGGGTCTTCGGGTGGCGCAGGTTGATACAAGCGGAAAGCTCATAGATGTTCCCGGCTCCCGCTCTCCCCCCTTTTCTGGACAGATGAGCGGCGATGGGGCCACTATTGACATGGAGTTCCGAGGATGTAGGGGTTTTTTTTTTCTTTTTCTTTGTCATTTCAGCGTGAGTGGGGGTTTTCAGCATGGAAAGGGGGCACAGATGTAGGTAGGTATATATATATATATATCCGATGGGGGTATGCTGCGTTCCCTCTGTGGCAATCAATACCCACGTCACTGTGTGGCTGGCTGGTTGGTTGGTTGGTTGGTTGGTTGGGACACGGCTTTTGGACCATTTGGACGGCACTTATCCAGAGGCACAGGCTTCCTTCTCCGGATGCCAATCGATGCGGAGCCCTTTGGTTATATCTTACATCGTGGTTGTTCAGCCGGGTTGTCGCCGGCGTGATGGCCCCGCTTGCCGGGTTTTACGTATTGTGAGACAAGACCAGTCCGATCGTGACGTGAAAAGAGTTCAAGATTGGATCTGCGCCGGGGGGGAGGGGGGCGCGGGTACCTAGGTAGTGAGAAAAGATTGTCACTTGGGACGAATAGATGGGACGGGGGCGGGAGGCCGGGTTGATGAATACTTTGTAGTTGTGGTTTTTGATTTTCGATTTGCTTTGACTGACTAGAGCAAAGGGGGGCGGGGGGAAAGAATCCAAGTTTATGCGAGGGGGTTTTGATGAGTGATGATGGAACAGAAAAAGGGCTTGGTGTGATTACCTACCTATGCAGCAGCATCATTAATAGTTGGGGCTCTATATCTAGGTAGGTACTACGAATACCTGTAGGTACTTGGTGCAGGTCTCATGGCGAAAGAGGGGTGGGTATATGCACTTCAAACAGGGAGGAAATTCGACATTATGCGCATTCGGATCGCGGAAATGGTAGCTCATTTTCGCGTCTTTTTTTCCCGTTCATTCATTCATTCATTGCCTTGCTAACTACGCCTCGCCCGACGCGTCTGTCTGTCTGTCTGTCTTATGTAAGGTGTGTGCAGCAGCGATCTTCGTTGCTGGGGGGAACAGCGTGCGTGGGTGGGTGGGTGGCCTCCAGCTTTTTGAGTGTGGGGAGTGGTCAGCCAAGGCTGCTCTGCTCTGTCTGCCGCAACCCCCCTGGTCCCGCCGTGCCGCTGTGATTTGCCCGCTGTAGCATTCGCAAAGGGGTGGTGTGCGGCGTGTGCCGATGCGGCCTTGATGCCAACGGTGGGTGTTGATATTGGTGCCTGCCTGCCTAGGTACCTACCTATTGACGTGTTGATGTTGTCTTTCTGTGGTGCTGGGCTAGAGATGACGACGGATGGATGGGCTGGGCCGGGCGCAGACGTGGGAAAGCAACCGAATTCCGACCGAATAAGACATCTGACTGAGAACGGTCCCATGCAATGCAATCAGTCAGTCCACAGCAAATGAGAGAGAGGGAAAAACCTGGGGTGGGTGAGCCGCAGGCGAGAAAAACAACCACTTTGACCGGCCCCCAGGCAAGGACTAGAGCGCGTTCTGGTCTGCTACTACTTTATGCTTGTCTCGGTCGCCTTTCCTGGTTTATCTACCTACCTACCTATGTATGTAGCTAGGCCTTCCCCTTCGTCGCTCGACCCTCCTTTATTCTCCCGCCTCGCATTAGATGGAGAAGAAGAAGAAGATTGACGACTCACAACTGACGTAGTTCGGCACGACCCTGTACTTCGCATTGACCGGACTTTGTTGTTTCCTCTTTGCCTACCTACCTACCTACCTACCTACCTTACCCTACGATTACCCAGAGAGAGAAGGATTCTGGGTTCTCGACCCTTTTTGTTGCATTGCGTGCCGAGATTTCCAACCTTTCCGCTACACCTGTACCGGTACATCCGCCCATTCCATTCCAATCGCCTCTTCCTCGTGCTTTTCCCCCAAAATCCACCCAGCCCGCATCCCGCCTCGGCCTCAGACGAGCCAGCCGCATTTGACCACCCCGGGGAAAGACACGAGCACCCCCCCCCGGATTCCGAAGACGAACGCGCCCACCCCTCCTCCAGTTCTCCCTCCTTTGCTGCTCGTACCACCACCACCGCCGCCACCACCGCTACGAAAACACTAATCGAACTCTGCCTTATCCGTACCGCGACGACCTACCGACGTGCCGACTAACCTGTCTGGACGAGGGGCTAAATACACCACATACTGCCGAGGATCCTGCAGAGGAGATGACCCAGAGACATGCGTAATCGACTGCAAAAACTCAACAAACAAGACAAGCAACGACTCCCCTCCAACCATCCCAAGGTACCTGACGTCGATATTCAACGAACCTTTGCTCCCGGTAAGGGTTCCTGTCCTTTTCATTCTCTCTTCGAAACAACGCCCCGGTTCACCGTCCAGCCCACCTACCTACCTACCTACCTACCTCTAGCCTCTCCCAATGACCTGTCCGCCGTTCTGGGGACACTCCAGAAAACGACTGACTTGGCTAACCTCTAACCCTTCAAAGGCATCGACACTACGACACCGAACCCCGCCAAAGTCTCCCAAGCGACGGCGCCCTCGTCAAGTGCTAACTCTAGCAGTCGTTCCCTCGCACCGCCCGCCGTAATCGCCCTTCGCTCTGGCCGCAAGAACACCGTGAACACTCGCCTCGACGGGAAACACCAGTCGACGACGAGCAGCGCTTCCTCGTCTCCTGGCGGCGCCCCTAAGATGGTCCAGACCATCCGAACAGTATCCAGCTTCGAAGCCGCGAGCGACACAAGCTCCGACACCCACTCCCACAGATCCGCCTTCTCGAGCTCCGTAAACAGTAACGTCAGCGCCGCCAGCATGGCATCAAATCACCAAACCAGGACGCCCGGCGTCAAGTTAAAACACGACTGGAACGGCGGTGACTCAACCGCCATGAAGGTACGCGAAGAAACGCCGCCCATTGCAGATGACGACGAGAACGTCGGCGTTACACCCGACACCCAGGGTTCCGGATGGGACTCGACCATCGGCAAGGCGGGGCTAGGCAAGACGGGCCGTGTCATCAATAAGCTCGTCAGCGACAACGAGTCCCTCAAGCGCGACATCCAGATTGAGCGGTTACGTGCCGAGGAGGCGAAGCAGGCGGCCAAGCTCGTAGAGGACAAGATGGAGCGCCTCATCAGCGACTATGAGAGCCGCCTCCTCGAGGCGAGCGTCACCAAGACCCTCCTCAGCCGCAAGGAGCGTCAGGTCGAGACTCTCAACGCCAATGTCGAGCTTGAGAAGAAACGCACCGCCGATGCCCAGGAGCGAGAGCGCTCATGGCGCGACCAGATGGAGAAGATGCGTGCTACCACCACCAAGCAGGTCGAAGACGCAAACAACTACGCCGCTCTCATGGAGGGCCGCTACAACGCCATCAGTTCGCACTGGAAAGACCAGGGCGACGAGGTGAAGCGCGCGCACCTGAAGCTACGGTCCGAGATCGCCGCGCTTGTCGAGGAGCGCCGCCGCGATGACGAAAAGATCGCCGCGCTGCGGGACCTGTGCGACCAGCAGGACGGGAACATCAAGGAGCTTCGGCGGCAGAAAGACGAGATCGAGAAGAATTTTGAGGCTTACAAGGCGCAGCAGGAGTTCCTGCTCAAGGACATCAAGACTGGTGCAGCCGAGAGGGACGCCGAGCAAGAAAGGCTGCTCGAAGATACAAGGTCGACGTTGGCGAGGCTGAAGTGGGCGTTAAACGTCAAGGAAAACGTCAAGGACCTCCTGCAATGATTGCCTCCGTCTCTTTGCATCCGGAGATCGTTTTCGGTGCCGGGGCCCTATACACCCGCCTCTCGGCTCCCGCCCTAACATCGCGATTCAATGCAACAGCCGAACCACGGCCGGTCGGTGCCACGCTCGCCAAACCGCAAGTATACCCATAGTCTAACTCAACACCCACGACGCCGAAACGCATATCACTTCTGTTCTCATATCGGCAATCTACGCCGCACCAGCATAACATGGTAAACAAAACGAAGTCGCCCGGCACGCATAGCGAAGGTAGCCGCGTATACCCAACGAAACCATTGTCACGGCACGCTCATTCATAGACAATGAAGCTCTGGGGGCCACACTGGAATTTTGTTCATTCGTTCCCTCCCATCTCTTTACTTGATTCGACCAATAGCACCCAAAAGGGCACGCTATATTTGCAGAAAAACAGAGGCACGAATAGACTCGGTATGACTCTAGGGTGTTTTCTGTCTACAAGGGTAACCGGGCTTTTTTTCTTTTCTTACAATTCCTGTTTCTCTCCCCACGATTCGAAAAGGTCGGTTTGGGCGGGAGGGGGCACTTGAAGGGATTGGAGTACGCCAAACTGGGCCGAAATTGATTTGATTTCAAATTCCAAAAAAAGAAACTTATGGGGACGGGAGTTCAGGCGTACACATTGGATCGAGTTTTGGTTGCGGGACAGAGGGAGGCCTCTCTTCCCGAGTTGATGTCGACTGTCTATAAAGCGAGACGCCTTACGAGCGTGTGCCTATGAGTAAATATCTCGGGGCCGGAAGACAATATAGAGTTTTCAATGTTTTGTCAAACACTTTTCCTGGGCATTTTCGCCTTAGCACAATAGCCGGAAGCCCTTGGATCGGCGCATAAACACGTTGGCTTCGGGTGAGGAAAACAAACAGTCCACTGAACACTTGAAGACTCCTTGTTCCTGGTGCTATCTCGCTATTTAATGGCGGCGGAGAATCGTGTACCCTTTGTTGTTGTGGTGGGTAACCTAGGCAAGAATTCAGAAACGACGACGGCGCAGAGAACCCGCCCGGCGATGCGGGTAGCGGAACCCGGTTCGGCTCAAAACACAGCCGTAAACGCGTCAGGCCGGATGGCCCGCCGACTTTCTTGTGTCTAAACAGTGCCCGCCCTCGGAGGCACGGGGCGTACGGCGGCGGCACGACTTACTCTAGGCGTTGGCGGCACCATTCTGGCCTTCCTAACTCTTACTGCTATACATGTTGGCCAACTCTTCTCCCGTTTTGGGCAATCATACTTGAGTCTCCAAGTTGGAGTTTTTTCTCTAGTTCTCGCACTGGCGGGGGAAAGAAGATGACTAGGGGTGCGGTCTCGTTGTCTTTCTATTCTGACTTGGCTGTAGCTAGCGAACAACAGGTAACAGAGACCATTGGTTTCAAAACGTTGTTCACAAGAGGATATTTGAGTATATAACATTGGAGGCTCCTGAGTCCTCACGATTAACTAGCCGACCCACCAGTGGCCGGCTCTTATTTTCTTAGAAATCTATGGCTTCCCTTGTTCTTCTTGCACTGATTGGATGAAAGCCAGTAACTACGTCTTCCCACTTTTGCCGCCGCTGTTCTGTTGGCCACCGCCGCCACTGCTGCCTCCGTGGCCACTGGAGCCACCGCCGCCGCTGCCGTGTGCTTTCTCGCCATGGCCCCCATGACTCAAGGTCCCTTTTCCGTGGCTGGGGTCCTGCCAGGGAGGGTTTGTGGGGTCGTGGTAGTAGATGGGGGTTCTCTTGTTGGGCATGTTCTCGCTTTTTGCTCGGCGAATGAGACTGGAGAGCCTTCTTCGGTGTAGGCGGGTTGCTTCGTTGTTTGATGAATGGGTAGACGAAGCCCTCTGTATTCAATTTGATTTTATACCAAACACCATTTCTCCTATTGACAGGTGAATATGCTGTCTTTTCCCCCCTCCGTCACTTTGTGGTTCCGTCACTTTGTGGTTCACGCCCTACCGCTAATGATGGTTCACAGCGAACTACTTCATGTTCTGAGGACCGAGCAATGCGATGGCATTCACTGTGGTCTCAGCGGTGCCCACACTGGAGGAAACATGTTGGCTCCAGGAAGGCGGGGGTGCATGAAGTTTTCGCAAGCTGCCGGGCTACCATTTGATGAGGTGGCTCTCAAACATGCGGTATCATGGCAGCTATTCATGTCATGGGAGACGAAGCCGGCGAGCATTGTCACTGTAGCGAAGCCCAAGGTAGTGGGGCTTGGAAATTGCGAGTGCAAACACGTCTCGCCGACTCGACGGTGATGGTAGAGTGGTACCAGTAGAAAAGATAAATCCGATTTGCCCGGATTGCGCTTTGTGGAAATGCTTCACGTGCGCAAGAATTCAAGGTTCACCCAGAACTTGACAAGTATTATGGACACATGAGTTCCAAATTTCCCCTTTCCGGCCCGATAAAGCTCAGGAAGTCCCAAAGAGGCCAATACTTCCGGATGTTACCGTCCAACGCGAGCTTTACCTCGTTCATCCAAACCCCTCAAGTATTCGAGGCTGGTATATATACTATTCGACGTTGATGTTCGGGCATAATACTTTGTATGCCGCAGAAATTCATGCGCTTGGTCATCTCCCGATCCCTTTAACATGGTAGTTTCTGATTGTCGAAGTACATATGTTACTATAAATTCAGATACGCTGTGAAATTTGCACATAAGCTGGGCGCCATATAAATCCTAGGGTCCAACAGCCTCCTTTCATGGTATTCGTTGGAACGTGGAATACCTGATATTGGGCATGCAGAGCCCTCTCCCCTTTTCTTTCCGAGACTGGCCGTCTAATTGCCACCTGATTGTCTCAGAGGCAGTACTCGATATATTAACCGAGTTGGAGACAGCCGTAGTACCGACCTGATGGCTCGACTTATTCCTAGACACTTAACCGGACGTAAACAGATCCGTGTGTTTCATTCTAGGCTCTGACCCCGATTCCCTGTTCCGCGGAGACAAAAAGATGGAGAAAAGAAAAGAAGGAAAAAAGAAAAAGAAAGGGCTAATGAGCCTTTACTGTTACGCGTTATCGTTATCCATCTCATGCTTCGAGCATGAAATGCTTCATTTCTTCAACGCCGATATTTCTGTCATCACAACATCGTTAGCAATCCGTCTGCAAAGAGCGACGACCAGCCGCCGAAAACAGACAGGGCAAGAAGGCCTACAAGGTGAGGAACAACTTCGCAAAGTCATCCACATCCGACGGCCGCGCCATCTTGGCGACCTGCTGCAAGAAGAAGCTGTTGATCAGGAACATCGGCTTCTCGCGCCACGCCGAGTAGAAGGCCGGCGACGACTCCGCGTCCCAGAGGTGCCTGGAGAAAGTCCATCGGTGCGGCGCCAGCCAGCGTTCAGGGTCCGGGCCTGTCTTGGACGTTAGTATACCGCAGGTCACCGTCCTGAAGTATGAAGAGGATGAAATCAGAACGGAGAAATGGGGCGACACACCTTGATCATCAGCAGCCTTGAGCATCTCATACATGCTTATGAAGATGTATCCCATCAACACCATCCTCCTGACACACTCATTGAACACCCATACCTCCCAGGACCGTGGCGCTTTCCCCCTCACCGCCCCCTCGTCCAGCAAGTGTATCTCGTCAAAGTTGTCCCTCATCATTTCAAGCTCCTTCAGCCACCCCTCTAGGACGGCCATGTCCCGCTCCGCCTGCGCCCTCAAATATATATCGCCATCGAAGCACCTAACGGTCTGCAGGAGCCACAGTGCCTGCGTCCTTGCGAGCTTCTCATGCCCCGTCAGGTGCGACGACGTGCCCTTGGACCCCTTGAGGACCTCGTTCGTGCCCTCGCACAGGGCACGGATGGCCCAGTCCTTGTTGGCCTCGGTGCGCCCCACGTATGCCGAGATCGCGGTGTAGGCGGCCAATAGGGGCTGTGGTGTCTCGCGTGTGCCGCGGTAGAGGTGACGGTGGAGGAAGGGGGTCTGCCTTGTCCGGGCGAAGGTGACGTGCATGTTCTTCACAACGGCGACGAGATGGCCAACCCGCGAAGAGGGTTCGTGGATCTGCCATGGTTTGAATCCAGCCTCATGCTGCAGTCCATGAGCTTTCATTCTGGTCTATCAGGTTGGTGGGGCGAAGGAGAAGATCAAATAGAATAGGGGAGGAGGAGGAGGAGGAGGAAGAGGAAGAGTGCAGACGGAAGGACAAGAGAGACAGATGTAAATTGGGGATACGCGGACAAGTGGACTTTGATATGCGAGAGAAGGCAAATACAGAAGAAATAAAGCAATTACTCACACACATGTTCGGCATCTCTTCCTCCCAGATGGAGAAATCCGGCCGGTTCAGCTCGGGCGTCATGGTCTTTGGCACAACGGGCGTCAACGGCGTCTCCCAGAGCTGCATCTCGCCGCCCGTCACCGGGTCGGCGTTGATGAAGTCCATGACTGAGTTGAAGTCGAAGGATGCGTTTGTGGCTTCTATGCCGAGGTTCAGCGACGGCGTTGACGGCAACGGCGCGCTGTTGTTGCCGTTACCTCCCATGTCCTCCGTCACCACCAAGGTCCGGAGTCCGCCGTCGATATATGACGACGATTCCGGCTGCTGGTGTTCGTGTTGATGCTGAAGATGGTGGCCGTCGAGTGAGTTGAAGTTGAAAGATGGCATGCAGTCTTCGTCGTCCCCAAGGTCCATGGCCTGGAGGGGGTCGTCTTGGCCAGTGGCAGCAAAGCCCGCAGAAAAGGGGGAGGAAGAAGAGGAGGAGGAGGAGGCGGAGGTGCCGAGGCCGGGGTTGCTGTTGACTACAGGCACGCGCGCCCCGGCTCCAGCACCACCCCCAGCGGCGGAAGCGGCGGAGAAAGCAGGCGGCATGTTCTGGTACACGCACGAGAAGTTCTTCTCTGCGCAGCGGGTGCAGCGCGGGGTCTGCTTGTCGCAGCGCCTTTTGCTCCGTACGCAGGCATTGCAGCTCTTCTGCCGCGACTTATCCGCGGCGTCTGCTAGATCGCCCATCATCTTCAGGCCCTCGGCAGCGGACATTTCTGGTCTGCCCTGCTGTTGCTAGCGGGGGACTATGCTGGGTTCTAGGCCGTTGCCCTGTCGAGCAGTAGCAAAAAGAGAAGGGGGCAGACAACAAACCGGGTCGGTACGTTCAGTTGGGCCCGGATGGCAATGTCTGAGAAGAGTGTGTAAGGGTGAGAAAAGGGGGTTACAAGAGTCTAGTGATGCCCGTGTCGAAAGTCGTTGATGGTCTGGTCTCCGAGTGAGTGATGGAAAGGCCCGATCTGAGCTTACGCGGGCTATCTTTTTTCGTTGTTCTTTTTTTCGTAAGCCGTAAGCACGCTTGGTCAGCCGTTGTGCGGAGGTTGCTTGCCAGCGCGAGACTGCTGGAAGATGGGGGTCCACGGAAGGAGGGACCGGAGAGAATGTCGTTGCGGAGGTTCAAACTCCGCTCCGCGCGTAAGCCCAAAAGTCCGCACGCTGCGCGGCCCCACCCGGCGGGCAACCGCTGCCCGTCGTGTCGTGGTACATAGCAATTCCTCCCCGTAGGTAGGTAGGTAGGTTAAACAACTCCGCAACGACGATGGCCGAAACTCCGCAACACTACACCGGCTGGTTCTTTCCTCAAGCATGCGATGAATGCCAAGTGAGAGCATGAGCGGATATCGCATCACCACTACCTGATCTGGCCGCTCTGTCGCCACGTTCCAGCAGTTCGGTCTCGGCCCCGCCTCGCCCAACATGCTCGCGCATCCGTTTGCGGAAAGGGAGTGAGCTTATGGAGTCGACCAGGAAATCATTTGGACATGCTATGTTATCAGAATCCGGTCATTCAGCGAGAGGCTGAGGCCCCCTCAGTGATTCGCCGCCAACGGCAGGCGAATCCCAGAACCCAAGACGTGGCCAGCGTCCCGTATGTATCGTTCGTCACCCACGTTTTCCTTTCCGTTATCGTCTTCAATGTCCTTCCCCATTGCTACCTCCTGTCTGCTTGCGGCAGGCCATCTCCCCACGATGCCTCCCTGCATGCTTTCACATGGCCATCCTCCCATTTATGATCGACACGCCAGTTAGTCCAACAGCAGCGCCTGGACGAGCTACTCCCGGTCCGATGCCACTGGATCTTCTTCGCGATCCGACATGGAGCTGATTCCGGCCACACGCTTGAACCTAAGCAGCTGACTTCTAGTCCACCCCTCCCCTCCTCTTCTCCCACATGCCCCGAAGCTTCTCACCGGTAACGTCGCGATCGCCAACACCATTGAGGCCACAGGCTGACCCCCATACCCTATCCGGCCCAAAGCTGCTGTTGGGCAGGGGCTTCGCTATGGGGTGGCCCGGGGCCATCCTCCTTGAACCGAACTGCTGGATTCTGGCTCGCCTACTCTCCGTTATCTCCACAGAATCCAGGCCACCCGGGCCCCGGACCGGGCTACATGTTGTATACCTTACCAAACCGATACGCCTACGCCCAAACATGATAAGCCGCAGACGGGCATGCCTCCTCACATCGAAGTCCACTGTTAGAAATGCTTTGCAAACTTCATATCGGATTGGATCAAGCTCGGACTCGCCAACGCTCGTTTCGGGTCGCCGCCACACCTCGTTCAAGCCTTTGCCGAAGGAGTGGTAAAGTGCAGGCCGGGCCATGTCAGCCGCTACCGGTTGTGGTTGCTACTCCTTCGGCACTTTGCCATACCGCTACACGGACCAGCCACGAACACAGATCCTCGGGCGATCGAAGCTGGAGGGCCCGGCTCCCGTGTGCAGCACACCAGGGCGTAACACACGATCTAGGCCCACTGAGAGGCCTATCAAGTTACTAGTCGCAACTGAAGGTCGAATTCGAAGGGTCGGGAAGGGAGGATGTGGGGATCACCTCGTGTTGCCATTATACACCACTTTTCGAAAGCTGAATAGGCGTCCGCTCATTTCATCAAGGGGGGGGCAGTCTAACGAACGTGGCACGAGGACAGCAGCCCTTACTGGTGTACTGGTAGACAAGACGCTCAAGGATTGCGCATAGTTGCGCAACATGGCCGAAAAAAATGGAATGAGAGAGGCAACGGGGAAGCCCAACTTTTCGTCTGCAGTTCCTCTCCCTTGGGCCGTGCAAGCCAGACCAAGCCACGGGGACGGATGCGCCAACCCAAACGTTCCCGATGGTAGTGCCCATCGTACTCATGTCCGGGACGCCTTCTTTTCAGCCTCTAACGTAACTATATCGCGAAGGACCCTATCGGTGAACCCCCGGGGAGCCTCCAACGCAATCCTCAGAATGAGCAATGACAAGATCCAGCTAGCCTGACGAAGATCACTGAAAAAGGACGAGAATGGGCCTTGGATAGGGGTCGTACACTTGTTCTTGGTGGCTGCCGCCGCATCGGTGCACAGGCCGATGGCCAGATCGCGATGACATATCGTCACATTTTTTGGTATTACTGATCACAATCTCCTCCTTCGCCAGCCTCCCGGCCGTCCCACGGTCGCGCTCTACTGTCGGGAGAAGCCAGGCGGGAAACTTGCCGTGATCTCAAGTACTGGGAGTGCTCTTTGAAACCACGCTACCGGGCAGATGCATCTCTTGGGAACAGATTCGTACTCGTGTCGTCCGAAGAAGTGGCCCCCCTCCAGCCGCGCACGAGGCCTCAGAGGCAGCCCAGGTCTCGGAAGCATCGTCTCTTTGCCTGGCTACCAATGGCTCGGGTACAGAGGCTACCTGCACTTGGTACTCCCCCCCCTTTCGCCCCCCCTTCGTCGCTGGTGGGAGGAGTGGGTGCAACGCAAGCCAGACTTTCTTGGCTGCGGGCAGCCGAAAAGGCACGACGCCACGAGGCAATAGACGGAAGCTGCAAACAGGTTTTCGTCGCACAGGTTGAGTGTCTCAGACATCCTCCCCCTCCCCCAATATGTTAGTTGTGGCGGCCTGGTGCATATTGAGATGTGCATACACGTTGTATCCCATGCCCAAAACTGCACTCCTCCACAGCCTACCCTCAATCTTCGTCAGTATTGTCGGACCGCACCGTCGTGTCCCAGCCTCCGCGCGCTGGCGCTAGAGGTCGAGCCAAACCACTCCGGCGTCACTGACAGGTCGGAAAATAAAACGATTAGGTCATAGGTCAAGTCGCAGAGACGTCAAAGCAGAGAGAGGAAGAATAGGTACCGTGTCCGCCTTGGACCGATGCGGAAGCCAGCCCCCATCGATTGGCACATTTTGTACGGAGTAGTACCTAAACCTGCCCCTATCACGAAAGAGTACCTAGGCCCGGTTGGCAAGTCTCTTGTCTCTCTCGGAGAGCCATACACTAACTAGACCGAGTGGGCGCTACAAAAACAAAAAATTCCAAGACATTCGGAGGGTAAAGCACACTGACGACAAAAGCGCCTGTGCCTAGGTAATTAGCTCTGGAGGCACTGTGGGCAAGCAGGTTCCGAGTGACTCTGCGCGGGGATGAAGTGCTTGGCTCGCCGCGTGTTTCTTCCCCAAACATGCCAGACTCGGTCAAATGTGAGGGCCACCTGCAGCCACCACTACTCGCAGTAGGTGAATCGCTCACAGACCGGTCCTTTCACCGACTCAGCAAAAGGTACGCCCCCCCCTGGCCTCTCTTGGTGATATGAGTCGGAGGTGGAAATTCATTTGTTTCGTTGTTACTGACTTGCCCCCCCTCTCTTCCGCCGCCACAGAGTGCTGGCACTGGCCGGACGCGGTCAGCCTCTCCGGACCCATATCGGCAGCACGCCGGGATCATCAACTGTTCTGTGCGGGCCGCCAATGGTGCTGCAGCATTATACTGTACACCACCATGTACGCTTCCTGGCGTAGATCATTGGTCAAGAAAACCACCTTCCAAAAGCCTGTTGGTCTGGGACAAACACACAGCGCGCGCTACCTACTGCGTACACTGGTT
This sequence comes from Colletotrichum zoysiae, assembly GCA_030867305.1. Classification (NCBI taxonomy): domain Eukaryota; kingdom Fungi; phylum Ascomycota; class Sordariomycetes; order Glomerellales; family Glomerellaceae; genus Colletotrichum; species Colletotrichum zoysiae. Next base: position 12,126 of record MU843041.1, on the reverse strand, counting down.
GCTGCGTACATTGTATCCCGTCGTGCAAGCATTGATCGAGTCGGATCAGGGACGAGATGCATCACACACGCCCCCCTTGGCCGGACTCGTCAGGACCCACGCGCCTGGCTCGCGTGGAAGCAGCGTGAAAGCATCACGCCATGGGGGGTTGGGCGGTTTGGGCCATTGTTGCTGTTTTGGACGGCGCGTTGAGACATTCGTCCGAAAGCCGCGAGAGCTAAAAGCCGTTGACGGCGTGTTTTGACTCCCTTCTCCCTGGGGCACACCCCAGATCTCTGGATGTTCACCCGCGATTATGGGTTTTTTCTTCTTCTTCCCTGACAGGGTCCGGGTTTCTAAAGGTTGCCAACGAGCAAATACCTACCTACCTAGTGCAATGAAGTTGGTGTGGCCGATGGGCTCCCCGAGAGCGAAACTGGAAGGGGAAACTTTGAGCATGCTGGCTGGTAAACCATGCAGATGCCGTCTGAGGATTGCTTCGGCATGGCGCCTTGTGCTCTTTGTGGGGCGAAAAGCATGAAAGGTTAGATAAATGTCGAGCAAAATCCAAGTACCAGTACCTAGTTAATAATCCGTCCGAACTTTGGTGATATACGCCCGTGCCCAGGCTGGGTGGCCGTTTACGGACCCGAAAAGAACAGTTGGCGCAGGGGGGGGCCTCAATGGGAGCCACGATGCCTGAGAGCAAGCACATTCAAGTCGCTGGACTATCTGAAGGGGATTGGATCAGATGCCGTCGAGTCGAGGGAGCAGCTCGGACTCTGGTCAAGGGGAAGGTGTGCTGTTCAGAGAACAAACACGTGAGCACGCGTTTGATGGCCTAAAAAACGCGCAGCAGGTCATACATCGTAAGTACAGCGTACTGGGGTGGAGCATTGCGAGCGAGTTTCAGCCGCAGACGGAACGGGGTGCTGACGGATTTCAACTGCGCGTGTCTAGAAACAAGTGTCTTATAACGGGAGCAAGACGCATGTTGATTAGGGGCTGACGGGCGACAGAGGTCTTCCTTGCGCAGAATAGCAAGCCAGACACGTTTGGCAGCGTTGTTAGATTCAAGTAGGCAGTACGCGAGTACTTTTGAAAAGCGAGGCGATGTCGATGAAACTGAAAAGCCAAAAGTCTTCTTCCGTCAGGTTTGATGATAGAGCTCTCAGCATGTGGTGCTCGGCACCCTTACGGCGGCCCATCCCAATCGGTCGATGTGGCCGGCGCAAAAGATGCCACACGGACGAAAACGGATATCGACCGACCAAGTGATCCTGTCCTGGGAGGAGGAGGAGGAGGAGGAGGAGGAGACCCCATGGGTCCGGGGGCGGCTCTGCATCGGTGAAATGCAGCGCGGGCTGGGTTACATGGGCGAAAAAGGAGCAGGGCGTTTGCCTGTTCGTTCGACGACCTTGATCTGAGGCGGGCTACCACGACTCGCTGCAACCCGCGGCAAGGGCTTGACATCGCGGAGGGCCCGAACAAAGAAGGCCACATGTCCGAACTTTATGATTCATTCATGCGGAAACGGCGGACAAAACAACCGTCTTTCCAGGGGTGGGCAAGCTCAATCGCGGTAGGTGGTCTGTCTGGGGGAGCTGACGGAGCGAGATGGCTTCTGGAGCAGTGGTTTTGCTTGCAGTAACGCGCACAGTTTACATGTGTATATATATTTGTATTTATTTGTATTTATTTACATGTATTTGTATTTATTTGTATGTTTGTGTGTGTGTGTGTAGTGCGCACCTATATTGGGCGCCGTCTAAATCATCCGAGACCTGTGCCTTCTTCCTTCATCGTTGTGTTTGCTCTGCTCTCAACCCCTCAAGAAAGCCACGCCCAGTCGCGGTAAAATTATCGCTTTCCTTTGTGGGACTTAATGGCACGGTAGGTACGTAGTACCTATGTAGGCCTGTTTCATGCGATCTACCTTGGCCTTTCTTCTTCGTATGTTCTTTCTTTTCTTTTCCGTTTTCCCCTCTTTTTTTTTGGGTTTTTTTGGGGGTGGTTTTTTTTTTTTGGCAGCGAGGGGATAGTTTTCTTTTCTACCCACCTAGCAACGGGGCTTTCCAATAATCAAATAACACGAAGATGGTCCATGCCTACAGAAGAACAGATATCTATCTGTCCGGCTGCGACGAGGCGATCGAAGGTAGAACAGCAGATGTCTCGGCCGGCCAGCTGCACTTTCAAGAGGAGGCATCCCTCCCTCTCCCCTCCCCTACAGGCCGGGGAGGTTGAATTCGGCGCCGGGGCTAGAGCCTTAGCCTAAAGAGCAGGGAAATCTTGTTGATAGGTATGTAGTTATTGCCCGACAAGGCAATGCTGGCGTTTGGTGTTGCATGCATGTCCCATGTCGTTAGTAAACGTTCCCTGGTGGGTTGCACCCCGGGAGTCGGAAGCCGCCCAGCAGCGAAGATCCTCAGCGGTTTCCTCTACGAACACACACATTGGCAGGTGGGAGAAACGTGGCACAAAAAAAAAAAGTGAGGAACCGCTGGGCCGTCACACCGGCCGACAGGCGACGCAAGGGGCCTTTCTTTCAACACCAACCAAACTAGCCCCAAAGACCAAACCCCCCGCACCTCGAGAAACACATCCGTCGAATCGAATCGACCGTCGAGAACCGACTGCTCGGCCAGAGTGGTACTCGTGGTACTCGTGCACTTCTGTGTATGTTGCAGCACATGTGCCCGTGACTGCATCGGCTGATGGTATAAACGGGCAGTCCTTGTTTCGTTTTCCATTCCTTTCTGCTCCGTCCATCGCTAAGCGAGCGAGCGAGAGAGAGAGAGAGAGAGAGAGAGAGAGAGAGAGAGAAAGAGAGAGAGAGAGAGTGAGAGGTCACTGAGCATGCATGTACGTCTACATACTTGCAGCAGTATCCCCTCCACGTGGGACGACTCCCACAGGCCCACTATTTTGCGTTTAATGATGATGTGCAAGTGCCGCAGGTATTCTGGAGATGGTAGCGCCGACTGACATTCGGTTGGTGAAGACACTCGGGGGAGGCGCCGAAACCGATAAAGAAAACTCGTCGAGACTTGACAGCTAGGGTTCGCGGTCGTTTGAGCAAGCGGACTTTTTGCTGATCCTGTCTTGGAGCGTTGCGAAAACTTCCGAGCTTTGTGGAGACGCCTTCTGGGAACTTGACTCGGATTGATGCTATGACATTCTGTGGCCTGCCTCCATCGATTGATAAGGTACCTACGGAGAAGGAAATGGAGGAACCGCGTGCGGTAGGGGACTGTAAACCTTTCGCTAAAGTAGGACTGGTGGTCTAGTGAAGGGGACCGTGTGTGTGCCACCCTTTCTTTCCCTTCCGTCCTGGCGGCGATTGATAGCATCGCCGCTCCATGTAATTGACTCCATATGTCATGGCTACCATGTACCTACGTAGCGTATGAGCGTTGAATCGTACCTAGCAGCAACACATGTCTGGACGGAGAGGCTCTCTTGTGGGCGGCATCGGCATCCCCACCCCCGGTACTTGTTTGGCTCCAACTGCCTGCCTGCCTGTGTGGCTGGTGCAGCGTCGGTGTCGGTGTCGCCGTAGGGCTTGCTGTGTGTGATTCAGCATGTTTGGAGCTGTGCAAGATTGATAGCCATCGAGTCAAGCCAGACCCAGTTCGGATTATGGGATACAGCCCCGGGGGAAAGGGGGGCTTGTTTGACAGATAGTCCCATGAAAAGCCATCGATGGGCATGTAATGAATGCACCTCTACTACTATGCTGTAGTTTAGGTACTCGGTAGAGATGCCACAGTGCAGTGACGCGAGAGACTTTGCCGAGCAGCCTTGGTGATGTTGCGGTTGTTTCCTTAGCTGCATTGACTTGTCCTGAGTGAGCTGTGCTCGCCACGTGGGGGGGAAGACGGATAGTCGCGGACGTGAAGGTGTGCCAATTCAGGCCGAGTTTCAAATCGGAGATGGTCCATGTTAGATCGGCGGAACTGTGACAAGAGCGAAGATTGCCGCGCACTCTATACTAGTGTGGACTACTTCGTACCACCACCACCACCACCATCACCACCAAGTAGTATACATCATACGTAAGCTACCATCAAGCATCGTTTTGCCGGGAAAGGTTCTTCAGGGCTTTTGCCGGTAGCAATGTGGAGAGAGCCCGAACCTGGAAAAGCTCAGAAGTCTCTTAGGACCCGGACCATCCGAATGGTGGGTGTCAAGCGGTGCCCGTGTGCAAAGGTTTATGCAAAAATCTTGGCAAGGCTACGTACCTACATAAACTAGGTAGGTACTGTACGGTACAGACAGGTCAGTACCTACCTACGCAGTACTACTAGGTGGTTTAGGTAGCCAGGTACGGACGCTGAGCAAGATCTCATAGCTGATCCCCTCGGAGCAGACAAGCTTCGGTGACGTGACGAGAGTTTCCAGGCGGCTGTCTAGTCGAGGCATCCAGAGCGAGCAAGCGGCTGGTAAACGGCGATACCGAGATATTGGGGGGAGGGGTTCATCAACGTGGTTGGCGGCGGATTTTAGACTTTGTGTGGCCATGCAAGTAATGTATATAGTGTAGTTAATGTAGGTACCGTGCGTGGATGCGCCTTGGTCAAGGTACCGCCGGCATTGCTTGAATGACTGACGTCTTGAGCAAAGGTGATAAGGTACCTACAGTGCTGGACGCCGCTGCATTTATTCCGTCTCCTCAAGCAAAGCAGGGTCAAGTCTGAGAGGGTTTGGATGGCTACCGGGAGCGTGCCTGCGGTAGCAAAAGACGTAAAGAAGCAATGATCGACGTAAAGCCTCTTGCTGTGCGGGAGTGGGTTGCCGCAATAGAGAAGTGGCATATCCCCTGTCCGTGATGGTGAGGCAGTTAGGTACCTAGTTGCAAGGCGGGCACCGGTAAGGCAGAACCTTGTGCCGAGGAGAAGAGGGGGTGTTTTTGTAGTTTACATTGTGGGTATGATGAGTTTTCATCTTCGTAGCCTGGAGAATACCTACTCAAGAGCAAACATGGCTGGCGCGGCATCTGCGATGGACAGGTAAGTAGGTAGTGCAGGTATGACGATAGTGTTGAGGGTGAACGAACTGATAGCTATAGGCACCATTGCTGGAGCTGCGGCGAACTGTACCGGTGCCCGTCGTGTTAGGAGAAAGACGAAGGGTGAAGGGGGTTTTTTTATTTAAAATAGATAAAATGAATAAGAATGAAATAGAAATAGGGATAGGAATAGAAATAGGAATTATAATAAAAGATAAAAAATCCCCCGTGGACGTGTGGTCATGAAAAAGGTGGCGCTGAATGTATTCATTCGTATGTAGGTACCCAAATACATGATCAGTTCTCTGTACAAGCCTCACGTGGTCGGCAGATCGCGCATTGCAGCGGCGACGGAAGGGAAATCTTAGTGTACTGGCTGGCATGGCATCATACCTTGTAGTTCACCTAGGTACTTAGGCAGTGTACTATGTAGGTGGGGTCGGTGCATTACCCAACACACCTCCCCACCTGTCCGGTGGGGAAGAATAGGATGGGAAATGGGCAAGCAGGAAGGATGGAGAGATCGACGGTGGATGTGGACCAGATATTGATAGTGGACGAATACCTACCCAAGGTAGGTGATGTGCCTCGAGCATAAATAATCAGGTACATGATTAGAAGGAAGGTAGGTAGGCAGACATGTGCGGGTACATTGAGGCATGTAAACAGGTACGTACAAGTATGCTGCTGTATTACCTACGTGTACACACGTGAGCGTACACGGTACGTTATGTGTAGGTACCTAGGCATCGTGGGAAAGGTGCCCTCTGCCTTCCCAATGTTCGATGTACGAATACACTCACTCTCTAGTGCAACTGCCAATCCGATGCGAAGGTGTCCACTAGGTATGAGGCGAGGCAGTGTGGGAAGCCACGGCCGACCAGAGTTTGTGCAGGCAGGCAGGCAGGCAGGCAGGCAGGCAGGCAAATCTGGATAGGTACGTCTCCACGTGTCCGAGAAAGCCAAATGCCCTGGGCTCGGGATGCTCTGTGCTTCCCGAGCTGAGGCCCCCCACCCATGCTTTCCGCTAACCCGAGTGCGTAGTAGCGTCAACCACGGATACTATTGTACCACACCATCCATACCTACCTACACAACCTACCTAGGTACACTACCTATCTAGGTAGGTAAGTAGATAGGTAGTTTACATAGTGCCATGTACGAAAGTACAAGCACATGGCTACCTACTACTAGTGGATCGCAGCACTTTCAATTGCCGCTGCTAATTGACAGCTGCGGCCGTCGGACATGCTCTCCGTGTCCATGTCCATCCAGTTTTGGTCTTCATCTCGATGAAGAAGGTGCAGCGTGCAACAAAATCTCACAATGCATTCATTCGCAACATAACATGCCTAGGCGCATAGCATGGCAGTCGGCGGGTGATTAGAAGAACAAGCAACCATGTATCCGTACAGACTGATACAGACTGTGCCGCCGGGAACAAGTACACTTTATACTAGGTATGTACGGATACATCGCACATGCTTCGTAATGTATTTGTACGAAGTATATCCGCTTGAGCCAGTTGATGCACAGAGGGGGGAAAGGGAAGGAGTACCTACTGAGAAAAAAGAAAAAAGAAAAAAAAAGACCTTCTTCTTCCTTACCCCACTTCACACGAGGCTCCCTTGTCGAGACCTGGCAGCTAGCGCCATCACACCTTTTAAACACACGCGCCCACACACACCACACTGGCAGACTGCCACACACACACACACACACACAACACAGATCAGAGTGTAGGAACTATCCGTAATAGTTTAGAAACGCACCGTACCACACTGCACTGAGCCGGACTGGGCCCATCCCCCCTTCTTCTACTTTTCCGTCGTAGCCCAGCCACTGAGGCGCGGACTCGATCGGTTCCGGGAGCCGCTTGTTAACATGTGGTCGTTCGGCTGGCCCGTTGAAAGGGGAAACAGAGTTGACGGGATTTGCACGGAAACTGGGCGTTTGTCTGAATCAGACGGAGGTTCCAGGCCACTCGTGCGAACCTCATTCACAAGCACAGTTGCCTTTTTGAGAGATCCGTAGTAAAATGTCCTGGGAACGTGCAAACAGACGGAGAAAAAGAAAAACCCCCAGCTCGGCTCGAGTCCGAAGAGTCCGCGTCGTGTGCCGAGTACCGTACAGTAGTGTGGAAACTCTGAATCCTGGGGGGGCAACGTAGAGTTTTTGGCTAGGCAATTTGTCTTGCATCTTGCATGCCACAACGGACGCCAAACAGTAGCATAGCATAGCATAGCATAGCATAGCATCGCCTTATTGCTTTGCCTGCACATGCCATTCCGGGATTGCTTTCTCCAATGTCGTATACGTACAGTACTGTGCTGTGCTGTACTGTGCTGTGCTGCGTGCACCTCACTACCTACCTACCTATCTATCTACCTATCTACTTACGAATAGTGACCTGATTGCGCGACCAGCTTGCCGCACTGTCACATTCTGTTCGACAGGGCGGTACGGTACGAATATATAGCTACCACGGTTCGCCGAAAGCCAAAAGCAAAGTGGTGGTGTCCGGAAGAAGCGAGACATGGTACCCAGGGTGGATTGTCGGGATGGGATTCCTCCTTGTTGTCCTGGCTGGACGTACGATGTATGCTTCTCTGAATATGCATCCTGCGACATAGGTATGCCTACCTACCTAGGTAGGTTAGGTAGGTAGGTAGGTAGGTAGGTGGTAGTTTACTAATCGTACACGTAGTACTGGACAGACACTGCTAGGTACGTATGTATGAGACTGCTACGCTGCTGCATAAATACCAAACTCTGTATGCAGCAGAGTATGTCACTACTCCTATTTGTGGTGTAGATGCGTAGGCAGGTATCCCGTCCCGGTCGGTCCAAGCCAAAGTAATGAATGTGTGTGTATCCGTACTCCGTCCATGGATGGTAGTTGGTTAGTAGGCATTTGATTTAGCCTCGAGAGAGGCGAATGAATGACAGTGGGGCTTGGAGCTCTTTGTCGATCCAGCCTCGCCTCGTCGCGGGCGCTGGCTGGCACTCTACCGCATGGTCTACACATGGGACCGATGGGCCTAACTCCAGTCGGCTGGATTGGATTGGCTTGGATTGCTGGTACTGTAGCTACCTGCCTACCTCCCACCCAGTGCCTCCCTAGGTAGGTACGACTACTACTTACTATTCGTACCTACCTACGATTACTACCTACTGACATGGCTGGATGGCCCCGTAACCCACGAATGGCCGTGCACATCCCGCATCGCCCATGACATGACCTATCGCCCGTCGCCCGTCGTCCGTTCGTCTGTCGCCCGTCGCAAGTGGTGCCATGCCGCTCCCAGCTGTTCCCAGCCAGCCCGGTCGGTACCCACGAGGCAAGCAGCCAACGCAGCCAACGCAGCCTGCAAGGCCCTGCCTGGAACCTGCGAGATGCTATGACCGCTGCCAGCTCCGCACGCGGGTGCCACGCCATGCCATCCATCTACCTAGGTAGGTAGGTAGTTACCTAGGTAGGTAGGTATCCGTACTCAGTATCCGTACATACCTAGTATGCCTTGTGTCATGGTGCCCACCCAGCGTACATCGTATGTGCACAAGCTCGAAAGTCCTGTCAAAGTACAGGTACCCTACCATCGGCGGCGCGTTTCTCGAGTAATTACCCATCGAGTTACAACCGGGATACGAAAGGGCACACACACCATCCTCTTCCGGCTCATCCCCGGAACCGGGGCACCCTCTACCTACCCAACACTGCACACTGGACCGTATCGCATGTATGTACTGTACGGATACCTGAGGTACAATACATGAATACACATGCCTGTAAGTTCCAAGGCAGTGTATGGTAGGTTGTTGGCAGCCCTGTGCTTCCGCCCATATCCCTTCCTTCGCTGATGAAAGCGGTATCCTCCTTCCCTTTTATGTTTTTATTTCATTTTATTTCCATTTTTATTTTGCCCCCTAGCAAGGAGACCCAGGGCTTTGGACTTTCAAACTCCATCGGCATCCAACGTCACCATATACGTCTTATACCTCCACTCGTCAAGTTACAACGCGTCAAACCCCAAGATGGCCAACCGCCGACTGCATAAAACTGTATGTAGTGCAGCAGCAAGCAGAGCAGTCGCCATTCGACCGGGTTTGTCATTGGGGAATAGTGCACAAATACCAAGTACTCAGTCGGCAGGTAGGTATGCGGGTGTACTGTACTGGGCATTTGGGCTCATCCTGGATACTTTACGGGGCGGACGATCGATTCCATTGCTTTGTTTGTTGGTTGTTGGTGTCCTTGCTTTGCACTACACATTGTACCTACTGGTAGGTAGGTAGGTAGTGGTCGAGGTCGTCAACTGGAACTCCCTATGCAACCCCCTCCCCCCCCCCCCCTCCCCGTGCCATCGATCGATTGTATAGGTACGGATAGGTAGGTGGTCGTAAACTAAACTAGCACATAAATACGTTGCACGGTGGAAATGTGCTAGATTTGGCACCACATGGGCCCCGCAGCCGCCGCTGGAATTCTCGCCCAGCCTTCATCCTCCCCCCTTGCCCGCTGTACAGTCTGTGTAGTGTACAATATTACTTCGTACCTGCCTACAGTAGTTTACATCGTACACTACTATTAGTTTGCATACTTGTCTAGTCGGCCGTCATACGACGTGGCACGGTTTGCAGATACACTACCTGTCCCGGTACGATACGGTACGGACGGACATTGGTGTCCCTGGTTCGGGCTGCGAGCAGCCCCCCATCGTCGACTAAGGTACTCGATATCCAGGGACCAGATCGGCACCCGAGCCCGAACCACGAGACTGACGCCTCCATGGCGGCGATGGCGTCGATACACTACATGCTGTTCCAAACACCGGACCGGCGTCCTTGTCTCTTTACGTTGGCTTGTCTGTCTTGTCTGGCATTCGTGGCCCGCCGAGCCTCTCAAAATTGCTTCTGGCCCCCTCCAGTTCGCAAGCCCCGGGCCCCGGTGGCATCTGGGTCTCGGTCGCTGTGAGACGAAACAAGATGATAGTGATGATGATGCCGAACTCTTGATGGCGGGTCCGCTGTTTTCATCATCATCCATTCCTTCTGTTGGTAGACCCCTCTCGACCTCCCCGAGACCAGTCTTGGGACCAACGTGCCGGCACGGTCTGGCCTGGTCGGGCATGGCATCGAGGTGCCTACCTACCCACCCAACCCGTCTGCTGCTGCTGCTGCTGCTGCCAACCGCCGCCGCCGCCATAATCTCACTACCGTCTCATTGTCTCGAGCATTCGTTCTGTTGGAAATCCTCCGGTGTGTGCTCCTACCTACATACGGCTACTAAACTAGGATTGGAGGACAACGGTACCAATGTTATCGGCAAAGACCAAACTACTTACATACAACACGAGACGCCGGGAAAGGGGCGGCATATGGGATGGCACACAAGTCGCCGGAGAAAGGTGCTTTGCCCCCAAGCCATCAAACTTAGAGCTGAACAGTGAGGCTTTGTCATCCCGAGAATACCTACCTGCTCTGGAGGGCATACAAAACACGAGAGAGAGAGAGAGCACGCAGACACAGACCACACCACACCACACCACACCACATCACACCCACCACACGCGGCTGCTATGTAGTGTAGCAAAAACCTTTTCCAGGATGCCGCACGGCGATGGGGGATGCTCGATGCATGTGAGGGCGGCGACCCCACTCTAATCGGGGGACGGCCCCCCCTCGAGTTTCCCAGAAGAGGTATGGCACATCCACGAGGGCGTACGTATCGATACATGTGCCAGGCCAGCCTTTCTGAAAGTCATGGGGCTCGCAGACACACAGGGATGGCGATCGTGGGCCGAGACATACAGACCATGTACTCGCTACCGCCGAGTCCGGGAAATAAGAAACGTGAGCAACGCCCATGCGTGCCCAAAACCCCCCGAATAGAGTTCGGCCTTGCCGCCCACGCCGCCATGTAGCCCACGATGCCACCAGTCTGCAGGGTAGGACAAAGAGATGGATCGGGTGACACCCCCCCCCTTCTCCCCCTTCAAGGACGCTGTGCAAGGACCGAGTCGAGGGTACTCGACCGTCAAGTACTGCCTGCCTCCTCGCCTGGCTCAAAGCGGACGGTACTGTAGTGTAAGTACTGCGTAGGTAGGTAGGTACACTACGTAATTCATCGTACACTACTTAGGTAGTATAGTGTAGACTCCCATGTGCCCTGGCTGGGCTGGCGCGGTGCATGCACTCACTCACTCACTCGATGGAGCTACTGGTGCTACACTTTACCTATTCAAGGAGCGCCCAACCGCATGAGATGGCGATACAGTATCTACCTTGCCGACCTTAACTTATTTCCATATTTGAGGAAATCTCAAGCGCGCTGCATAGTTTGGAAGATACCTAGGGGGTCGGTGGGTGAGAAGCAGGCAGAGGAAGACCGAGGAGACGGAGAATATGAAGAAGAAGAAGAAGCAGTGAAAGAAGAAGGAGAAGAAGATGAAGTGGTTGCAAACTGTACATTGGTTCTCGGCCAGAACAGCATCATAGTTTAATTTACCTGTTCACTCGCTCTTTTCGCCCTGCTGCCCGTTTCTTCTGCAACTGTTGCCGCCGTAGTACATACGGATATAATTGTAAACCACCTAAGTAAACTAGATCCACAAACCCGTCTGCGCGCTGCCTCCCCCTGTTTCTTTTGTCTTCTTTTGCGGATGAATACCGGCAGTCGGTTCTCCTTGATGTGACGGTGGGACGTGGGAAAAGGAAGAGAGCTACATACATACATACCATGGCATTTAGTGCTATCCACCAGGTGTGTGCGAACAAGCCTTAGGGGGAGATGGAAGAGAAGATAGAGAGAGAAAGAGAGTTTAACTTCACTCCCCCCCCACCTTTCTGTGTTCTGTACCCACAAACCCTGTCCTGTCTTGCCCTGGGCTTGTCCTAACCTGTTCTGACTGTCCCGTGCATCCTCGACCCGACCCCCGTACGAACGCCGTCGTCTTGCCGCTATACCCCCCCCCCCCTCTGCCTTCCCTACCACCACTGCAGTATCCTTACACCACTATGTATTACCCTCCAGAGGTACATACATAGGTATCTGCTCAGGCCCAAGTCGCCCACCTTTTCCCACCCACCTAGCGCTCCCGCCTGTTCTATTCCATCTTATCCCCCCCCCCCCCCCC
>MU843040.1:31511-62083 GCA_030867305.1 Colletotrichum zoysiae | reverse complement strand
GACGGCAGAGATGTCATGCTTGCTTTTCAACATCTGCTTGTCGCTTTTTTTAGAGCAAAAGTCGGACATTGGCAGGGTCATTGCGTTGGACGAAGCACACAAATACATGCAAGAATCGGACGAGAGCAAGACCCTGACCAGTTCGTTGCTGAGCACGATCCGCTTGCAGCGACATCTCGGCGTCCGCGTGTTTGTCTCGACCCAGGAGCCCACCGTATCGACCAAGCTACTTAACCTATGTTCGATGACGGTAGTTCATCGGTTCACTTCGCCGGATTGGCTGCGCACGCTGCGCAGCCATATTGCTGGTGTCTCCTCTTTTTCAGTCACTGTGCCAAAAGAGCAGGAATACGTTGATCATATTGACCCCGTTGCGGACAGGAAAAAGGATTCGGCCAACGACCTCTTTGCAAAGATCGTATCTCTGCAAACAGGACAAGCTCTTGTGTTCGCGCCTAGCGCGGTCATTGGACTGGCACCAGAAGAGAACGACACAATGACCACCATTCAGCGATTGGCCCATCGACTTCTCGTGGTTAAGGTCCGGTCCCGGCTGACCCAGGACGGCGGAAAGACAGTGATGAATTAGAGGAGAACAGGAATTTTTGTTAGGAGGGTAGGGATGGATTGATATAACAGTGAGGGAAGCCTCGACGGGATCATAAGGAGAGATTGAAAAGTCGCTGGCTTATGGTTTGTATATGTTATTGAGTCACATGACATACCGCGTGCTGCGCGAATTCAATAAATGTTAGTAATCCATGCTTGAAGGTAATCGGTTGCATTAGTTCCGGTGAGGCGGTCCCGTGTAATGTAATCTAGGATCGATTTACCTACTGAGTGGGAAGCGACGGTCCGTAATACAATGGCCCTCGGGCGTCCGACTAATCGATTGATTGATTATCTACTTCACGGTTTCGGTCGTGTGCTTTTGGCATTCCTAGAAACGTTACATTACGAAAAGGTTGCCGTCTTTTTGTTGCAGGCGTCTCCGGAACGGTAGTTTTTGTTGGAACACCGATACATGCTATGCTTCGAATGCTTCTTCGCTGAGTCATTCATTCTTGTTGAATTGGTTCACACTTCTTAGGTTTGCCAGCAAAAAAAGCAAGCAGCAACGCAAGGCAATCCAGAGCTAACCAAAACCCATGGTAGTAGTAGTTCAATTGAGGAAGCCGTAGCGCTGTATGTATCTATCCTCCCGCCTGTGTTTTGTGGTTGACTAATTGTGGAATTGGAACTCCGAAAGATTCGATCTACGATCCGTAAGCTTCAAGAGCATGGAGCCGAGATAATTGACGACATTCTCGCCAACTACGGTGGCAAGGTCAATGCTGGTGACGACGAGGAGGGCCCTGCTGTTGACGAAAAGGGCCCTGCTGGAGTCAATCGTCCCGAGCCTAAGGTTGTGGACGCCGGTCAGTCAGTCACCGACCCCGAGGTCGCCCTTGTGGAGACCGTTCTTCCGGTCGTCAGTGGCCCTTCCTTTGATGAACGCAAGGAGCGTCTGCTTGACGCCATCGAGCCTCTTGTTGGCTCGGAGATCATCGGCCCCCTCGGCCGTTACCTTGATAAGTACTTCAAGTAACGTCCGAGAAGTCAATTCTTCTATGCGCTTGACAGCTTATTCGGATATGATACCAGGAGTTCAGAGAGAGGAAAAGTCATTCGTAGGCAATGAACCTAAATAAAAGTCATTCTTGAGTGCTGTTTTCTCTTTTCCCCTATTGTGACTATTGCTTTTGGTTTTCGGCTTCAATTGTCTGCTGCATATCGCAGAGATTAAGTTGCTCGCGGAAGTCCTCGAATTTTGCCCCGCCAAGGTTCTTCGTTAACTCGTCTGCAGGCATGTTGTTGGTTGGCAAATACGCCACTTTGAAGGTGCCTTTTGCGTGCTCTTGTCGAAGCCACATGTTCTGAATGTCAACATGTCGAAGTCTTGTTGTTATTCGTTCTTTTTCACCGACCAAAAGTCGAATAGCCTGTGTGTTATCACAGTAGATTGTCATGTCGTCATTGAGTGTGAGATCCAAGTCTCGGAAATGGCGCTGGAGGGCCATTGCCTCCTTTGCGGTATGTTCGAGGCAGGGAAGGTCGAATTTCTTTGCCATTCTTTCGATTTGTGAGTCTTGAAGGAGATATATTTTACTTTCCTCCCTGTTGCGGATGATGCGCACCCCAAGGAAGTAATCTTCCTTGCCTTCTTTTAGCTCGAACTTTCTTTTGATGCCCTCGTTGATTCTGTGTAAATACACTCTTCTCCCTAAGCATTACCCCATAACGTAGCAGCAACGGAGGCACAATGCAGAGCACTGTTGCGACAATAGCAAGCACCGTCGATGCCACATTGTAGCCAAGGGAGCGGAATAAAGCCGTTCCGAAGAGGGGGAACGTCGCAGAGAATAGTGATCGCGTAATTGCCATAGCCCCAACACTGCTCGCCGCGTACTGCTGGTAGCAATCCGTGAGGTATCCTGCTAGCACATAGTTCAACTCATTCAAGGCGTACCCGGTGAGAATGAGGGCTGCTGTTGGTATAGCCCAATGAAGGACAATGAAAGGCGGTATTGTCCATGCAAACCACCAGAGGCTTATGGCCAGAAGCGGCGACCCAAGGACGAAGCCGCCAAGCTTGTTTTCCGGCGTGACAGGCAGGTTCTGCGCCGATCGCCGAGCGAGAATATAGATATCGTAGCCGCGTGTACATACGCTTAAAAGGGTGCCAAGACCGATCGTAAGGAAAGACGCGTTCGTTGGGCTAGCACTAAAGGCTGGATCGAGGTATATCAGTGGTAAAACGTCTGTGAATAGGTAGATAAGTCCAAACGACACGGCCGTCACAACAGAGACGAGAAACACTATCGGTTCTGTGACAAGTAATCGAAGAGGACGCAGTAGATCGAGCTTCTCCCGCCGGTTGGGCGTCCTGGCAAGTAGCGTCGGGTCGCGAGTGACCTGCGTCGTTACAGAGCTAGGACGAAGCAGCAGCACTGACAGCCGCGACTCCTTGATTGTGAATAGGAGGCAGGCCACGCAGGCGGTGACGAGCGCGGCTGTATAGAAGACCCATTTCCTGCAAGGCCAAGTTTAGCGGAGCCAGCACAGGTGTTATGTCATTCGGCCTTTCGCACCAGTGAGAATGTCCCAGTATACCATCGCTGATCATGGGGCCTGTCAGAAGGCCCATGTTACCAACCAGCACCCACCAAAACACCCACCACACCCTGTCGCGTGCATCCCATAGATCCTCTATGCTGCCGGTGATGACAACTGTTGGGATGGAGGAGAGGAATCCGGTAGCGAATCGTCCCACCACCACGCCTGTGATGGAAGCCGATACGGCTATCATTAAGCAGAGCAGGCTATAAAGAGCTGTGCTGATTATATACAGGTTCTTACGTCCAAAGGACTCGGACCAAGGGGGAAAGAAGATACCCCCAACGCTCTGCCCAATCAAATAACTGTAGTATTTGTCAGTACTCTGACCTCTCGAGAGAATGATCACACATCTCCCATCGTACACTGATACGAAGATGAATATTGCCTGAACTGGGCCGATGCCGAGGTCTTCATATGCTTGCTTGGCCACGGGCGCCTGTTCATTTCGATCTGTCAGTAAGACCGGGTTGCGGCGGATTGGGAGCATACTCCTGCGGTGCTTATTGTGGTTCTGAGAAGAGTCAGACAGGATACTGGGAGGGGTCAGGGCTCATCTTACGTGTAGAACTCAAGGAAGAGGATCAAGCACGTGTCATATGTCTTTCTTGCTCGCCCCCATTGGCGTGGATGGCAGTGCTCCTCCACAGTCAAGGTATTATGAGGATTTGAACCCGAGGTGGCAACCATCTCGGAACCATAGTTCTGTGACTCTTCATGCGTGGAGGGGGTTGAAGACATGACGAAGATATTCGACTTCCGAGAAACATTGAGATGCGATGGAACAAGTGTGGTTTTGTAGTTTCCGATGAAAACTTCTCTACACACGGTTAAGCGCCTCGCTCCTAGAAGTAGTATATTCTGCTAATAGGGACTGCGAGTGATAGGCTAAAATGCTTCATAATAGGCCGAAGCAGGGCTGAAGCTGTAATATCAATGGCCGTGCGGAGAGAAGCATCGCTAGTTGGCTGCTGGGCAGATGTAGAGACTGTACATACATGATCTACATAGTACAGCAGAGCATAAATCTCTTTCTCTTTTGCACAAGCTTTCACTGTTTAGAAGAGCCAGAACCTGCTGTTGCGTCTGTTTCAAACGTCTGTCATTGGCTGTAGTTGCCTGATTGCGAGCAAAATGTGGAGTTAGCGTAGCTTATGGCAGTTCGAGTGGCATCTCACCCCGGGAGGATACTTGATTATATTCATTTTTGGCTCTGGACAGGGGCGACTTTCCCTTCAAAATGCATCAATACGCTATACATAGTGTTAAGCCCTGTGATCCCAGACCGTGCGGGGCAAATCAACAGAGCAGAAGTGTGTTTCTTTGGCCAATGCCGTTAGGGAACCTAGTAGGTGGTCGCAAGTCCGGTTGAAAAGCTGACGGTATCAGTCTTTAGACTGCGTCTCCCCCTGCCTCCCCAGACAACTGTACGAGCTGGCTCTCAAAGTCATCCACACAGCTATAGCCGCCGTTATCATGAACAAGGATCCTGATAACAGACCTAGAACGGCAACATACTGCCAGGCATGCCCAGCCGCAAACCAGAAAACCAGACCAATAACAATTTCGAACACCATAAAATCGAAAAAGAAAATAGGTACCCATGCCACCACTCGACGTATCCGGGTAGGCTCGGTGTTATTCTCAAACTCAAACATAAGCATGATGGTGATCATTGTTGTGAATGCGGCCGTGATAATCGAGCTGACGAGGAGGCATGTTGACATATTGTTGACAATTGACGTAGTTGTTGGCGGTCTATTAAACAATACGATTCTCAGGCGGTCAGTTTCGGCCATCTCTGTAACGCATTAGTTTTGGGTCCGGCTGGAAACGTTGATGATAGAGCCCTTACGGTGAGTCGAGACCGGCATCTTGGTTTCCATGAGAGTTGTCATTGGTAGATAAATTGCTAGTATTTTGTAGGATATGCACCTCTAGTTAGGTGTCTAGACCTTTTTATACAGTGGTCTGCGGAAAGGGCTTCATCCCATTCTCAACCCTGTTATCTCTTCCCTACGGACGCCTGGCATTTTGGCGTCAGCACAGTCCGATCTAGCACTGCTGTACCGACCCATTAGAACGTTAAGCTGACATGGTCACGCCATGGATGTTTTGAGCCAAATCTGACTTCCATGCCATCACGCCAGGGGTCTTGGGTGGGGTGAAGAGCACGTTTTGGATTATCCAAGCTCTATTATTGGTGATGAAAAGGATTATTATTTTGGTAGAATGTATATGTGGGGATCACGAAGGTAATCTACACTGTGTAAGCATCCAAAAGCTGACACGTCCGTGCGGAAAGACATCAGAGAGTCGAGAATACGATACAGTATGTAAAGCCCTTTTCGCAGAGCCCTGTATGAGACTGCGTAATAAGGAGTAGATTACGTAAGGCCGGGGGCTCCTTTGCAATAGTAGAACGGCCGAAGACTTTGCGTCCATGACGGGGACGATGGGGTTTTCCTACCGAGAGAAATATCCATGAATTCCCAAGCTTTTTCCTGAAGTGATTTTGAGTGACAAGGGGGGAAAGAATACCAGATGGTACAGGCCCTTTCTGCCATGTCTTCTCCAGTATATAAGAGGAAGGCATGCAGGCATCACTACTCCGCCAGTGACTTACATCGATGTCATGCTAGCGCTAAATGTCGAGGCGGCGTAGCTGTAGATGTAAAGAGAATGTAAAGCTAAAAAAATAAAAAGACAAAGGGGCGGAAAGAACACCTTGAAACGGGGGCGCTATTGTGATCAGACATCGTTTGTTGGTTCTAAGAGACCTAGCTTATTTGCTAATTCGTAACCTGTAGCGACGGTATTGTTTGAAGTTCAAATTAGGACTGACAAGTGTATTCAACTGCTTCATTAGGACCCCCCCTCCATAACCCTTGCCTTCGAGTTGAGGATCGCCGCGTGAATCATACATAGCATTGTAAATTGCAGCGCGGTAGTTATCATCCTGTACAGTGACCAAAAACACCATACGCCTGACAAAAGCCAGATGCCACGCATCAAGGTATGCGTATGTCTAGTTATCTCATCCTGTCTAGTATCAGGCTGCAGGGAAGCGTCTCTACGACCGAAATCCGTTACAAACGTGCTAAGCTTATAAACAATTGCCGCAACAGCAGCTACATGCCAGTACTTAGCAAGAAGGCTAAAAGCGATAATGACGATGTATGCGACGTGAAACCGAACAAAATTGTGCCTGATGCGGCTTTGGAGGTCATCAGACGATGTAGGGAGAGTAAGGTAGTCGGGGTTAACAAAGTCAAATAAGGGACTGCTGGTTGAACGCTCGAGCACGCGGGCAAGGCAAGGCCAGTAGCTTTCCCTTAACACAGAAAGAATGACCTGGAGGTCTTTGAGAGACAGCATGTTGAGTTATGTATGAAGTGTGTCGACCTAGAGAACCTGCTCGGGGGGGCCTTGCAAAATATACCTTATGGCTGTAAAACTCGGCCTGGTTTTGCGCTGGTTCTTGCCGCTACCATCAACCACAAATCACAATGTGTACAGCGAGATAAAAACAGACGAGGCCATTCTCATAGTCAGGTACGGGGTCAGACCGAGCTGAGTCCTAAAGTATACAATGAAAAGCGCTAACGGATGTATGTATTATACAGTACAGTTACAGTATAGGCATATACAGTACCTCTTCTTAGAAACACACTTCGCTTCTCTTGATTTGCTCCACCCAGGCTGATTGAAGGGCTTACTACTGTGTACAGCGTATTGATGTATTTTAGGCGGAGAATAGCCCCTGTCCAAAGGCGAAAATGGATATAATCGAGTATACTCCAGGGGTGAGATACCACTCGCACTATCGTAAGCTACGTTGACTCTACATTATGTTTGCAAACAGGCAACTACAGCCAATATCTTGTCTGATATGGCGGATACGGATAGACTTATGTCCCCATGGCTGACAGTGGCAAATACATATTGTCGTGGACTGTCAGGTGCAGGTTTCCAGTATCCGACCGGAATTTGGTAGGATTTTGAAGATAAGGCCGCGCGACGCGATCGTGTAAGGTAACCGACGTAGAGCGCGCCGGAGGTTCCGTCGATTGCCATTGTGTGGATGGGATATATAGAAGTATAGAGAGTACGTGTGCACTAGGTGGATAGTTCAAGCGCAGAGCAGCGGCGTGAATCGAATGAATGGAGAAAATGAACTGCTAGCATGATGTCCACTAAATAATGTGTGAGACTTCGGAGCAAATATATCTTTGCTGTGCTGTAAAAAATACATGTCAAAGCGCAAAGATTGAATACGGTGCTTCGTCTCGCTTCTATTTCTTTGGGTGGCTGGTAGACAGTGTCCCCATGGTGGCCTCCAGACGACAAGGGTGCCTTGATTGCTCAGTGGCATCGCCCCACCCACAGCTGTATCATGCTCTTGACCGAATCTAGACCCTGTACGGAGTAGCCTCCGTGGGTATTAAATCAGGATCGAATTGCCCTGAATGCTGTCAGAATATACTTACTGGCTATAGCTCAACGACTTTCCAGCCATGACGCTAACAGTCACTTACATCGACCTGACTCTATCATCAAGTCCGGAACACACAACACAAACCAACCGCGCGCATCTATTTCGACACAATGGGATAAACAGCGGGCTCTCCGTCGACCAAATCGCGGACTCACTCAGGTCATTCTCTAAAGACCTCAATTCTACCCATCAGAAACTCGCAATTTACGCCATCCAGTCAACTAAGCCTGCCGAAAGGCGATTCACCACCGAAACAGATTGGTTCGCGGACTGTACGTTGCCGTCAGTCGATTCTGGGGATGGGCTTGTGAAAATCCTATTCGAGGTAATGGCTCCTATCGTTAGTGTGCCGACCGCAAAAGTGCTTAAACCTCTTCTAGGTCAATATGGATACACACGTATCGATCAATCGACAACACTTCCAACCCGTAGATGTCAAGCCATCGCGAGCAGCCGTGCCAAAATATCGCTTCCATCATACGGCGATAGCAAGTAACCATCTGACCCCTAACTCGACTTTTACATTCATTCCCCAGTCTCGAGACCTTGAACCTAACGAAGAGTCGGTATACAAGGACTTGGTTCAAGATCTGCAGGATATGGATCGCAAGTGCGGGTTGAGACTTGTTCAAGGCCTTGCGCGGGGGAAAGCCCGCACGCGGAAGAAGGAAAAGGCACGCATTCTGCTTGCGTCCTTAGATTTCTGGCTGAAGAAACTCAACATCAAAGATTGCAACCGGGAAGTGTTGACTTTCTACCTGGCCAAGCCGGCAATGAATGGAACTCTTGTATCACCCAAAGTGCAAATGTTTTCCGAGGCATTCGATCAGGTTTTCTATACGGAGGCCCCTGAAGGCTTACGAGTTACCCTCAAAAGTATACTCAAGGACCATGAGGCAATCGGGGCCATCGATGCACACGATATTAATCCCCGGCATGAGAACCCGAACAGTGCTCAGCAAGTCGAAAGATTTCTCGAAACCCACACCGTCATGGGATGCCTCATCTGCTTCAAGTACTCATGTGAGCATGGAGAGTATGATAGTGAAAACTATAAGAAATACTTCTCAATGGATGCCATCGGAATGTATGGCCGCTTGCTAGAAGCAACCCAAACTCACCCACCCGTGGATGATGACGCACCCGGCTCACCAGCTCCGTGCAAGCGGCGATGCTACCTCGATGACAACGGAGTTTCGGACCAGAGTTGCTGGAAAGAGCCTGAAATACTTCTTCTCCGAGGCCTCGCCTCGGTATTATCAAATAATAGGGTCAAAATCCCAGCTGCTTGCCTAGCGGCTGCGATCTTGGGCAAGAACTGCTGTGAGATAAAGCTGCGCCTTGAAGAGCTGGGGATTCCTCCAAAGGTGACACCACGCCCGCAGATTCCCGAGACTCAGAATCTGCCTTGGTATGACCGTAGGAGGAAGATCCTTTTTCGTGGCTGGAGAGCTCACACTCAGACCCACGTCATCGAATCCCAACGATTATACAATTATTGCTACCACGAAGGGCCCTGCACAGCCGAAAATGGTTGCCCCTGTGTCTTGTCAAAGCATCTATGCGAGCGGTTCTGCCGCTGTACAGATACAACTTGCGCTCACAAGTTTACCGGCTGTGCATGCAATTCGAAAGGAAAGACTTGCCAGTGGATGCAGTCACAGCGTCAGTCCTGTGTATGCATTCAACTCAACCGCGAGTGTGATCCTGATTTGTGTGGAACTTGTGGCGCTGTAGAGCGTGCCGACCCGGCGAATGCCGAGAAAGACGTGCTTTTCCAGGATGGGTGTCAAAATTGCTCGCTTCAAAGAGGCAAATTCAAAAGCCTCGCGATGGGAAGAAGCCATTTGGAGGGGTGCGGATATGGGCTCTTCACTGTCGAGGACATCGGCGAAGGTGAGTTTGTCATCGAATACGTCGGTGAAATAATCACATCAGACGAAGGGTCACGGCGAGAAGCAAGGCATGAACACATCTTCGCAGCCAGCTCGGGTTGCTACAAGTTCAGTCTGTTGGAGGCCGCTGGAATATGGCTTGATGCAGCCAGGTACGGGAACTCGAGCCGTTATATCAACCATTCTTCGAAACACGCCAACATCAAGCCAATGGTTCTCTACGTCAACGGGGACTTTCGAAAAGCTTTCAGGGCCCGACAAGATATCCGAGCTGGCGAAGAACTGTTCTTTAACTACGGCAACACGTTCTTCTCAGACCCCACTAGAGTATCTGAAGCTGGCCTTGCGCAGGGCTTCGCACGAGGTCAGGTCAAGTCCAAGAAGAGAAAGCGACCTTTACCGAAGCGAACTGCGAATGAGCCGTAACCGTTAGGCGACACCAGATCGATGAATCCGGTTAGGGTACCAGTCGCCGGACCGAAATACGGGCTGTCCGATCAAGCCGTCGGTCACCGAGGACCTCGCTCGACGCACCCGACCGATGCTTGTGCCGTATGTCATCCTCAAGAGTAGTTTCGGGCCTAAATGCATCGATGCAGCTATTCAAGAGGCTATACGACATGAGCCTGGGCGGCTACGTGTCAACCCAGCCATCCATTCCAGTCACTGGACAGTCCGATCAAGCCCTTCAGTTCACTATGTTCATATTCTTTATATTCAACCCAAAGAAATAATACTGCTTGCACATCGTCGGCTTGCTCATGCATTGTCTCGTTTTCTTGTCTCTTTCTAAAGATTATCAGCCGTGAATAAACCTTAGTGCCACTAGCACTCCTTTTCCAGCAGCCTGAAACTTACATATGTTTGTATATTGGCCACGGGGTCAGAGTGCCCAAAAATTATGTTATCAACGAAGGAGAGAGTCTTAGGAGATTGACTGGGTTGACTGTGAATATGGTTGTTGGTGAATCTCTCAGGTTTAGCTCCAGAGAAGAGTCCCGTATGGATTTATACGTTTTTTTCTTGCGATTGCGAGATTGAATGGCTCAGGAGGCAGGTTTCTAACTGCATCCCGCAATAACTATATGGTCAAGAACAGAAATAATTTCACAAAGAATGATATGCACATCAACTCTGACAAATGATAGCGTTTAGATGACAGCTTGGTAGAAGCTGTGGGGTATCTTCTTTTGACTGGAAATAGCCAGAACGAGATGGTAGGCCGCCAGAGTGTATCAGGAAGCGAGCATCTTGGATTCGCTCTGCTGTCCATGCATAAAATGCTTGCAGTTCTTGCCTCCCTGATATTGATGCAACCATAGATGTCTGAGGGCCATCCTCTGCATAGACGAACCGGATTGTGTACTGTATATCCTTTGCTAGACGGGATCCACCTGCTAAAATCACGCCAGTACTTTATACGGCTTACAGGGCAAGCTGCATGGACAAGAGAACTGGTTACAGAACTGTATTATTGGCTTCATGCAGGATTTTCTAGGCGTAAGAAAACCTGGCCCTTGCCACTAAAACCAGTCCCGACCGTTGGCGTTAAAGTCTCTGTCGTATCTGCAGTACAACCAAAACGCAAGTTGGGTGACGGAATGCCCTTCACCGCGGCTTCTATCCCTGCAAATATACCAAAATGCGGCCCATTAGGCAGCATAATCGAACCACTTGACGACGCATGCCTGGGGAACAGTGAAATCAAATTCCTCGCTCGAGTTCTTGAGCTTCGTTTCCTCAGATATACCTTCGACTTCCACTCGTTAAGGTTCATCAAACTTCCGGGCGTCATGATAACAGGCCTGATGGAAGCTGCCCTGCCTTAAGCATCGCGACTCGAAAATCCGCACCTTACTGTGGGCAAAGGTACTCCCCCGGACAATCTGGGTAAAATTGACTCCTTGGTGAAGTTCCCGGTCTTGAAAGGCGTCTCTACTTTTGCGGAATTCATCACGAGCTCGGCTGGTGGCATCTACTATTGAATTTGAACAGCACCGACTCATCCCAAGGCAACACTTGGCCCCGCGCGCTAATCCCCAGCATCAGCCCAGCCGTCTCAATGCGGCCAGCTGTGCAACCTTCATTATCCCAGTAGGTGTAGTGACCAGCCAGATCCCTGCCAAAGCCTGCATCAGAGTAGACAACAACAGGAGACGTTGACCAGGGGGCTATCTTCACTTAGCTGTCACAGTCTTTCAATCGCCGAATGCCTTGGCTGCCAGAAGGGTATGGATGGCAATCTGCAGTGAGTGTCGTTGGCGGACGAGCGTCTGATTGGCTGAGATGGCGGAGACCCTGTTCTGCATGGAGCCAATGACTTCGGTTGTGCCTGTGGAGCGCTAGTGTACTTCAGGGCCCGCCTCTGGTACTCTGTCCTTGGACAGTGGTACGTCGACCGCGCTTGCAGGCCACTCGCACAGGCCATGTTCAACGGACCAGTCACCTCCCCGGCCCCTGCAAGGCTTAAGCACCATCTTCCAAATCAAGTGGAGAACAGGCAAGTTTCTTGGGGTCTCACTATGGCCACACCATCTCGAACATCACGGACGGGATCCCCAGCCCACGCAAGGCGCCCGGTGCAACGCCAATATCTCAAGTCATTATCAGGCAATAACATGGGGATGGCGGGCTGAGTGGGTCCAGACAGAGCAGGGTGTGCCCAGTACCCGACCCAATACCGCCAGCGCAAGTACAATGTATCTGCATTCATTAGCGGGGCGCAGATCTTGCTCGCCAAGTCTTCGAGACCATGGCAGTCGGACGAGCAGCGTCTTGGAACACCGCTCTTGGTGGCCCGGTTCATCGACAGACACCTTCCACCCGGCAGGGGCATCCAGACGGTTTGCTGCCTGGACCAGCCACCGGATAACCGCTAATTTGGAAATGAATGCACTCCACCCTCCAACACCAAGTAGTATTTTCAGGGCACGGCGCCCGCAACACACCAGGATAGAGCAAGCACCTCACATCAACAAGCAGCGCAGAATTGCACATAAGAGCGGCTTGGACTCGCCCGAATATCATTACATTGTTCCACTCTGACATGGAAACGGAAGCCAAGAATCATTCACACGTCGACAGTCTTTCGATCCCTATCATCCTTATTCCTTCTCTTCTCCGGGTCTACTTAGCTTGTTCATCTGTTGTCCTCTTCGCTTACGACGTCACCCCCCATGAGCCAATCAGATACGGGCAAGTTGTTTGAACCCATATACGAGGAGCTCAGGGTACTAGAACACATCGCCATTACCCTACGCCAGTCTCACGGTAGCCGCGCTGTCCTCGACAAGCTCTGTTTGACGACCCGCAAAATCTTCTACTTAATGCATATCGTGCAAAGAACCATACCTGAGACACACCTCAACAACCATCGAATGCCTCATGCTTCTTCAAATGGCAATACTCTGGGTTTCCCGGCCAACTCGCTCGTTCGGCAATTTCCGATCAGCGCCCTTCGATCCACATTGCCCAAATCTACAACGGAAGTTTCAGACCATTAACCCATAAGTCCTACTCTTCCTGGTTGTCCGGCTGATATGCCTTCTGACGCCGGCAACGTGAAGAACACCGTTCCAGCCGAAAGTATCCCGTCAGAAAATTCAACGACATCTGGAGGGGACACAATGAGTTTGTCAAATGTATTATTGAGTTAGAAAAAGATTTCGGCCATGTATTAGCAGAAATATCATATATAGGCAGATAGCTCTATCAGAAGAGTGTAGCGAATTCTGTTACTCTGGCCAACTTGGAAGCTCCAGTCCCCACCCAACGCATATACTAATGAGCGGGATGCCAGAGCATTAAGTCAGAGTCCTTTGGAGAAAGGCACCTGTGGCCGAGTTAAATAATTACGGAGTAACGTTGTTCTTGCTCTGGCATCACCCCGCCATGGATCAGGGAGTGTTTACAGTGTGGTCCTCGATTCTTACGTGAGGCTTGCACGAGGACACCTTGCTACTGTGTGATGTTCGTCAGGATTGATCGGACAAGGATGCCCACATGAGAGGCACACGGACGATAGTATTGAGAATAACGGGCATTGATTGGCTGTATGGACCGTCTTGCGAGGACCGATTAACCTTGATCATTTGCCAACGAGAACGCTCTGACTAGCAGTTCGGCAGCATCTTGGAAACCGCAGCCTGCCGCCCAGTTCATCGACAAGCACCTTCCACAACCACCTGGCAGGACCATCCAATCTTGAGCCACCAGCTAAGTACGATTGGCCGGCGTCAATGAGCGTAAATTTGCGTAAGCTTCGGTGAGTGTTGTTATCACAGGCGAGATATCCTCTTCAGGTGGCGGTCAGCAAATGCGTGAAGGTTGTGTGGTTTGTATTGGGTTTAGTTCTTATCCAGTCTATCTATCGGGCTGCTCCGAAGGTGAAATGAGGCCTGGTTGTTGATTCTTTCCCACCCTAGCTTTTACAGCTAGCCGGTTCAGCGCTAAAACGACTTCGAGCATGGAACGCGTGAAACCAGGCAAGGTGCTGTCTGCATTATTGTGCTAGGGATTAGCAAGCACCTTCGATGATGACGAAGACATCGAGATTCGACACAGCCACGTTATATCTTCCTGGTTATAATATGCGGTCAAATGGCGTGATCAGACGACTCCTTTTATTCCTCCTTCAAGAGCATGGCGTCATCGAGTTGGGCTTGCCTCGGTTTGGCTAGTAAGCATGTCAGTTCTGGTGAGAAGGTACAGGTGGCTATGGTGCCGGAACGGCTTGCCTGGCTGTATGACTAGTATCAGGAGGGCAGGTGATAGACTCAGAAGATGAACAATTACCAGAAGAATACAAACAATGCCCAGAGTTGCTAGGGACCAGCATCGGAACCTTTAAACGCCACAATCGTTCCTAACCATTATTGAACGAATTGAGATAAACGAAAGGTTCTGCAACCCCTTGTTTCCAGAGAAAGAGCCTGCCCCAAGGCCTAGGTACGTACACCAATTACTCTGCTTCCCGTTTTAGGAGCACCCCTCGCAGAAGCCAGGCCAAACGTGGCGAACAGAGCAGCCACTCTTCCGCGCCCCGGTCTGGTACCTACCATGGTAACCGACCGAAAGAAATATCCCTGTCAGGTATCTAATGCTCACCCCCCTAAGCATATGATCCTTCCTAGATGACTGTTGCTGGATAGAAAGGGATAGAAAATGCATCTTATCAGGGAACGATGACGACGCAGGGGAGAGACTTACTCAACGAACAGATCGTCGCATATAGTTACCTTTGGGTCCCTCAGAATTCATCTAACCTGCCCAGTGGAGCTTATCAATATTCAAGACAAAGGCACCGGCTATCCCGCGATTGGTTGAAAGCAACTAGGGGACACCTGACACTACTCTTCGTGGAGGTTTGTGCATCCTGACAGGCATGAGCCCCTCCATTATGGGCACTCATGGGGGACTCTGTGATTCTGTCCGCTCTGTCCCGTCTCTTCTGTTCCCCGTCTCTTCTCTTCCCCGTCTCTTCTCTTCCCCGTCTCTTCTCTTCCCCGTCTCTTCTCTTCCCCGTCTCTTCTCTTCCTCGTCTCTTCTGTTGTATGCCTCCGTCTTTCCTTCCAGTCAGAACCCCTAACGTGGCTTTTTTATCCAAATCACAATCATTCACCGATTTACGACATCAACAAGCAGTATGCCTGGTTCTGTTGGCAGCAGGTGGCAAAAAAGCCTAGAAGGTGAGTATCTGCACATGCTATTGAACACGAGAAGACTCACCGCTTCACACAGATGCCTGCCGTGAGGCTAATATTCCGGCCCCTGTGTCCCAGATTGTCTCTGAACGACGCGGTATGATGTCCACCGAGTCTCCTGATGTTGTTTCACTTTTCGCCTTTCCCATGTCGGCATGCTTTTGCAGAATTGCCGCGAGAAATACATGTCCGATCGCGGAAATCGATCTGTTATTTGATGTTCCGAATCGATGCTAAATCCCTCTGACGACAGATCAAGCCCTCGCTTTGCAATTTCCATCTCAGTGGCGATATGTCGCTCGAGTGGCAGAATACTTCGTCGTAAAATCAGAACTCCGCATCAACTTAAACTATAGACACGAAGCCGTATTGTTGAAAAGGCAACACGAAAGACTGCTTCTGAAAGCCTTCGAGACATTCCTCATAAACTCGACGTTCTCCATCAGCTCCTGTTTCTCCACCGCGTTGACGGTCAGTGCAATGAGTCACACGATAGCCTGACCCTCCACGACGATCCTCTCCAACCCGAGTACTTTGCGGCCTCATTCGAGGCCAGGGAGGACCGGAGGTGAACCGACGAAGTACAAGACTCCAGCGGGTGCGAGTGAGCCGCGCCACCCCAAGCTCGTTGACCTCAAGAGTCCCCTTTCATCTGTCTCTCCGGGACACCCCATTCCCTTTCCACCTTGTAGTCAGATAGCCAGTAATTCCTGTGCATCCTTGCCCAGTTGTAATTATGGTTCCTCAACAGTGTGTACATAGGAAGGCAACAATGGTATGCCCCGCGCATGGATAGCAGCAGCGGATAGATTAAAACCGTCAATGCTGGCTTTTTGCCAGTTTAAAAACGTCAACAACTCCATTGAGCTGCGGCCAAAGAGATGCGGCGACTTGGTTCTGGGATCTCGTCTGACGAGAGAGCTGCAGGTTTTAACCTGATCGCGAGTGCCTTGCTCTGTAATTGAGCGGCGGATTGCCAAGGCCAAGTGACTAAATGGCTCCTTTACAGCGTCGCTGGTGGGCATAAGCGTAACAAGGAATCCAACGCAATTATAGCAAAATGGCTTGATAGATGGTAAGAGGTCCTCGAGAACACGCCGCCACTCGTACGCCCGCTGCACAGCAACTTTGAAGAGCCAGTTGTATTAGCGTTAACCCTTACAGCCATGGTAGTAAGCACTCACCAATCTTCTATGTGAAGGAGAACCTGACGTGGGTTGATTTTGGAGGCACTTAACAAGGATCAGTGCTTGGTCGCTTGAGTGTTTGTAGGAACAAGCGGTCCCGACACCCCTGGCTGCAAATGGGTGCGGCGGTACTTTCCCGCCCAGTCCCTGGGACTCTGTACGTGGTTACTTCTGGGCCGAAACAACCTTGCATCGCCCAGGGATTTAGGTCGATGGCCCTGACAGCCCACTCGCCGCACAGGCCATGTTCAACGGACTGGGCTCCCAGCCCAGCCAGGTGGAGAACGGGTACGTTTCTGGAGGTCTCGCTACGGCCACACCTTCTCAAACATCTCGGACGGGATTCGAGCAGGGGGTGTCAAATGCTCTCTGCACGCGCTTGGCACAGTCCTCGTACCAGACAACACCGTCAGCGCAAGTATTTGCGTTTGGTAGTAGTGCGCAGATTGTGCTCGCCAAGTCCTTGTGACCAGGGCAGCGTCTTGCAACACCGTTACTTGCCGCCCAGTTCATCGACAGGCGCCTTCTACAGTCATCGGGCGGGGGGCATCCAATCTTGCGTCGTCGTCCACCCGCGGTTGGCTAATCCTGTGTCATTATCGGTAGATCGCTTCTGCTTGGATGCAATCAGCGAACCTAGTAGACAGCTTGCAGTATAGCTTTAGTATGCTGATCTGGCATCCTCGTATGGCAATGAGGCTAAGGACAGTTCGTCTAATTGCCTTCGATCAGCTGCCGGATAGCCGTTCACTTGGAAACGAATGCACTCCACCCTTCAACATCAGGTAAGATTTTCAGAGCCCAGAGCCCGCAATACAATATGTACTCGACATTCCCTTAAATAAACCGGGGGTGAACAGGCAGCGCAGAACTGCGCATAAGAGCGGTTTAACGCCACTTGACTATCGTTACATGACCCATCTTGACCCGGAGACCGGAATAGTAATAACAGTCTCTCCCGTGACAAAAGCATTTTGGCCTCCTTCCGTTTTTGATTTGTTTCTTTTTTATCCTTCCGGAGTTTCCCATTCCCCTTTCGAAGTTTCCCATTCCCCTTTCGAAGTGTTCCATTCCCCTTTCGAAGTTTTTCAAATGATGATGGCATTTCTCACAAAAAGCCTTATTAGGTTAGTGAAGATCTTCCTTGGAGATGCTAATAACGTACATGTTTACAGTTCTTGAAACGAACCAGCTTGTCGGGGGTTGTTTCTTTCTTGCACTGAGTGCAGGATACTCGAGTCGTAGTGCTATTGCCTGCAGCACTCTTCGCTATTATGGAGTCGCGAGCCAACACCATTGCAGTCCCATTAGTGAGATCAATGGTGTCTGCGGACGAATCGTTGATAGGACCACCCGTATCATCAGTAAGATCAATGGCCTCTACTCTGGATGGATGGTTGGCCTTTGCTGTGGCTGTGAGGAGCGATTCATCGTCGGTAATTCGGGCAGTAAAGGAGTGATTGGTCATGTTGACATATCCTTCCCATATAAGGGGTCGATTGGATGTTTCTGAGGAAGATATTGATAAAAATGTATAACAGGATGGCAGATAATTGGAGAACGAGAAAGAATGGTTTGAAAAATCAGAACTCGCGTTTGCGGATGAGATCAAGTCTTATATACTAATGGCCGCCTTCTACTATTGCTGCATGACAGCGTAAATATCAGCATGGCCAGCCGCGCCTCCGTGGCTAGTCGCCGAGCAGCGCCGCTATCCGTTTCATTGGGTGTGGGTGGCCCATCATGTGCGCGCCGATTAAGTCTGGTCGTCACGACAGGCGTATCCTACTAGGACCTCTACGACTATTCCAGTGGAGCCCATAATCCAATATAGCGGCTATTCCGCGATTGGTCGAGAGCATCCCCCTGTTTTACGGGTCATTTCTGATCGACGCGGTGTGCTGAGACTCCTGGTGTTCTCATCTCTCACCATATTTCCACAGGCCGCACAGCCTGGCCAGCCAACCGTCCATGAATGTAGCCTCTCGGCGCGGTTCTGGCATGATGGAGGAAATATGAACAATGCAAAAAAGAGCGCCGTGGAGATGGCACTGAACTACAGTGTGTTAGGGGAAGTTAACGCCCCCTATGATGTTACCCCTCATAGCTGGCATCACAATAGAGGATGAATATTTAGCAACAGAGAAGTTCTGTAGCAGGGGGGGGTGAGCATCAGTTAAATGACAGAGAGCTTTTACTTCGGCCTGGTACCATCGAACTTGCCTGACTCCAATCCTAGCCAGCAACGTAATTGAAGGCCGTTCTCTGAACCGTTTACTACCCTGACGTCAATGCACCAACGCCCCAATGGATCATTTTTGTGTCCCTGAGCGCCGCGCTGCGTTGTTTGAGTGGCAAAATACCATCACTACACCGCAGTATCAGAAATGCTCGCTGATAATGATACACAGAAACACGAAAGGCCGTTGCCAAAAGTGATCTATTAAAGGAAGTGAAGTCTGCATGCCTGCCCGTTACGCAATGGTGGACCATATGGGACCCCGGCTTCTAGTCTATGAGCGACTCTCCTCCTGGAGCTCGGGAATAGCCTCCTAACGCCCGAAACTATGCAGGAAAAGAGTCCCGAAACGTCGTCAAAAAGACCCATAATGCAGTTTTCTAACACGACCCGGCGTAGCTCATGTTCCGTCCGTATCGAGTGTTAATTATGTGTCTATGGGATGTGAAAACCGGTCCTCCGAAGATGTTGAAAACCACCCGTAGGATCGTATCTCCGGGAGACATTCCTCATAAACTTAATATTCTCCCGCCTGTAGTGCAGAATCGGATTCTAATCTAGTCCGCTATAGTTTAAGAACTCCTAATTCTTCTGTATATCCAGATTGTTAGCGTACTTGTTGATAACGTCTTTTAATTTGAATAAGAGACGCGAGATTAGTTTCTGGTTCTTTGGGGTGTTGATAGTTAGTGCTAGAAGCTATATAAGAACTGGGCCTTTTGTGACGACCTCCTTTAGTCTAAGTACGTTGCTGCCTTGTCTGGCGCTATGAGCCACTATTGACTGCGTTACCGGCTGGATCTAGGTTAGTAGTTTAAAGCTGGAAGATGGTGTGGCGAGCTGTATTAACTTGGCGTATCTCTTGGCCGTTTGGAAGATGAAATGTACGACGCGCACGTTATGAGAAGTGGTGCCGGTTACCTAGTTGGCGCTGTGCTGCAGTTAGCTATATTGATTTAACATTTATCTTTAGGATGAGACGTACTAGAGCCTAAGCGGGGTTAGGCCGGTGAACTCTGGGACTATCTCTGCTACGGTCCCGGTGCGAGCCGTGCTTGAGATGTTTGTAATCCTAGCGAATTTATTAAAGGCCGATGCAGTGCTTTGCGCTTGGCTGTTTGTCAAAACGGCTACGAGAATGCAGTCTTTCTGGTGGCAGAGGAGGGTTACTATGATTTGGCTAGCCAGGTCTCTGTCTATTTTATTAATGAAGTTCGTGTAAGCGCCGAGCACCTGACCTGTTTTGTTTAAGTTGTAGGTCGTGATACCGCCCTAGATTTTGTTCGACGGAATGACTGCTGTCAGGAGTTAGTCTACCTGTCTTCTCTTTGCCGCGTTTTGGACTTACTGATGTCGATCCTGGTGATAAAGCCAAAGTTCCTAGACCCCCCTTTTAAAGCCCTCTAGAGATCCTGATTCTCGTCGCTGTTTGCATTGACGATGGTACCATTGGCAAGGATAACCTGGAAGTTGATAACACTGTTGCAGGCGAATCCTTGGGTGCCGGTGTGAAAAGAGTACTGCCTGATGTTAGTCTCCTTCAGTAGAGATGGGAGCTGGCGCGGTCCTATCGAACACGAGCACGGAGACAACGTACCCCACCGCCCGTGGTGAAGCCCCCGACACCGACGACGGAGGCCCGTC
Organism: Colletotrichum zoysiae; assembly: GCA_030867305.1. Taxonomy (NCBI): domain Eukaryota; kingdom Fungi; phylum Ascomycota; class Sordariomycetes; order Glomerellales; family Glomerellaceae; genus Colletotrichum; species Colletotrichum zoysiae. Next base: position 41,762 of record MU843040.1, on the reverse strand, counting down.
CCCCGACAGCTGTAACGCCGAACGGCTCGAGTGCGGAGTAGACGTTCCCCCAGTTGGATCCGGGCTGGACAGAAGCGATGCCGGTTGACGGGTGATAAACGGTCGAGTTCATGTATGCTGGCTCCGTCAGTACTGATTGACCATTGAAAGACGGGACGCACCGAAGTCAACCGTAACGCCGCCTTCCAGTCCGTTGGACCCGCTGAAAGCCGAGTGGGCCCCGCTCCTCATGCCAAAGGAGCAGTTCTGCGTAGACAAGGTCCGAGCGATGTCGGCGACGTCCTCGGTGGTGAGAGGTACTACCATGCAGGCAGGAGGTTGGGCCGCGTTCTTTGAATAGTACGTATTCAGTCGGCCATCGTAACGGCTATCCCGCGGGTACAAGACCATGATATTACCCACTCCCGCGAGAATGGAACACTGCAAGAGACGTCAGCGTAGGGAGGAGAGGAGTGGGTAAGACGAGGTACGCATTCGTGTGAGGGCTTGGCGGCGGCTCGGAAGAGCGCCACGGTGGATATGATGGCGATGAAATGAGTCTTCATGGTTGCGAAAATCGTTACAGGGTGGTTGGTTGTGGTAAAAGAACTGATCGAACGACGGAGTAGTCGACCCTTTATACCTTTACCTGGAGCCCTTTCTCCTCGGGCGGCTGCGAGTCCAAGATCACACCGCCTGGGACTAGACGACTGCAGGCAGAGCCCCGATACACATCCGCAAGAGAATGGAGACACGGAGCAGACCCTTTCCGGCCTAGCATGGCCATCCACATGACGATGCTGTGCTTTCGGGATGGGCTGTCGACGACGGCCTCGCTTTTGTCTGTCTCCCAAGCTGGAGCACAACGGGTGAGCCACATGGGCCCACCAACTTCACCCTTACACAGCGCAATACCACCTTATACTCCTCCAGGTCGTCCCGCGCCAGCACAGCATGATTCATTGGCCTGTTGAGGCCGATGTGCCCCCCCGGTATTAGCGGGCAGGCCATTCAATGGCGTTGTTGGGTGCCTCTGCAGGTGCCAGGGAGCGCAGGTCTAACCGGTTATCGCAGGTTCCCCGACCCCGGCCACCTTTCTTCCTGCATTGGAGTCTTGGATCCGGCTGCTGGTCGTGATCGGGCCTACAATGGAATGAAGTGGCAATGCCTTCGTGACCGCCTCGTCTTTTATATGCATAAAGACTCGCAAGTTGTTCATGGTCCACTAGAGAGATTTCAAGCGACACAGACAGTTCTATTCAATACGGTCAATCATTCTTGCACACTGATGATGTTGGGTCTGCGATCCACCGCGGCCCCTTATTCGTCAGCCTGGCCAGCCACTTCACCTTTCTTGCCAGCGATATCACCAGATTGCTTCTCTGCTCTTCGCTACACCATCGTGCTCATACAGGGCTGCCACCCACCATGGCGTCCCTGATCCGCTTTCTTTGCTCCCCGTACTGGCAGTATTTACATTGCGCGAACCAACCAATTCCACGTCGCTACCATGCCCTTGTCCTCGGCTCGAATTATCAGAGGCTCGCGGGTGGTCATTGGAGGCTCGGCTTTTGTTGATCCAAGAAAGCCATTTGTCGCACTTGAGTTCTTTACAGACGTTCCACACTTGAGGCATGCAAGCGCAAATCACATGGAGGTTCACTTTAAGGAAGCTGTTATCGGTCAGTGCGTGCTACGACTTTTAGTTACTGTTAACGTACAAAGTAATATTAGCCGGCGCAGCGTCCTAGGTAATATTAAAGCTGTCTTAGAGCTGTTTAAGAAGGACGAGGCGTATAATAGATATACTGGTCGTTTTTAGATGCCTGTCAGTCCTCATACGCATAAAAGGGACGACCGATATACATTAAGCCCAGACTAAAGAAGAATGTAAGGCAAGGCTTCTTCTCAAGCGCCAACTAACTCTAAAAGACTGCAGGTATTAGCAGGATAAGTAAGATAACGTCTATAACGATGTTAGAGGAGGCTGTAGTAAGAAAAAGGGAGACAGCGTCAAGGGACAAGGTTCTAAGGCGGGCAAAGAACAACAATGTGGTAATGGTGACAGTGATGATGGAAACAATTGCCATGACGGTACGGAGTGCAATCCTCATTTCCTTCTTAACGAAACCTTCTTAATAAAAAAGGTCCTCCAGTACAGGAACAAGATAGATATCTTAGTACAGCCAATAGACAGTATAAACATCAGCACTGTAACGTAGCTAAGCTAGAACGGCTTATTAGTAACTGGCTTAGCTGGAAAGGGTAATAGACGTACCTTACTATAGATCTTAAATTTTTCAGACGGTATATTGTTATAACAGTAGCATATAGTCCCTAATGTAATAGCCCCTACACCAGTAAGCATCTCCTTTCAGATCAGGGTACTAAGACTTACATATTATTAGGATCTGTATAGCAGCTGAGAAAACCTAAAGGCTCGTCGTCAGTCCTGCCGAGATAGTCCAGTAAGCGTACTTACCCATAAAGCTGATACAAAGACTAGCTAAACGTCAGTAATACCACTCCATTCTATCGCCTGTCTCCATGGCACTTACCATCGTCCTATCCAAGTATCCCGTGACGGTGTCGGTGGACAAGCCGCAGGAGGACAAACAAAGTAGAAAGGCCGAAAAAGAACCCAAAAATGTAGTAGTGCGCCGTGACCAAGTTGCCCGACGGGGATGGAGCCCTCGGCTCTTCGTGCAAGGTGGGCCCTGACAGATCGTACCTGACCCACTGACAGATTGTACCTGACCTAGCCGAAGCGTTTGGGCAAAGGGCAACCGAATAGATGCCACTTCCTTGTAGCAAATAGTCCCTTCATTGCTCGCCATTTGCGAAATTGGCGCCTCGGATGTTTCGCTTGATAGTGCTGAGGCTTACATGACCTTTCCACTCTTTAGCAAGCTCCTGGTACGTCTGCCGGAAGTTCCTGCTACGAAGGGAATACAGCACTTCTCGCAGCAGAAACATAGGCCGCGGCTCACACTGTTTTGGAAACATTTGGCACATGCCGGACCTATCGACTACGGTTTTTTGGCCCTTCACCCGTTCATGTTCGCCGCTGAAGTAGGTTACGGAGAGATAGTCAAATATGTCACCTCGAAATCTAAAGAGGGAACGGGGTAGGTTGATCACATGGGGTGAATCGCGTTCTTGCAGACCGATGAGAAGTGTGGTCTGTACGAGAAACACTATGGATAGGCGGCCGCACAATGGATCCACCTGTCAGAATGCAGGTCAGAGAGTCGGCGACCCACCCAATACCATGGAGGCTTGCTAAAGGCGTCAGACCGAGGGTGTGGGTAACGCCAGAATGTATGACGAGGAACGATGCATTGTTCATACAAGATCACGGAAGCAAATGCCTAAAGCCCTCGGAAGCCGATGGGTGGGAAGATGGAGATAGCACATTGGGATTAGATAGCTGATGAGGCGTGATGTGATAAGAATTGGCCATTCACAAGCCGGCGTTTACAGGCAGGCAGGGTCTATCAAGGAAATTTACCCGGCTCCCTAGACGAGGGGCAAGTGGGTCAAGCCAACCTAGTATTTTTAGAATAAGTACTTTGTCTGTCATAAACAAATCACTCGCCGCTTCCCAAAGTTCTTATTCTTCCCAAATTTCCCTCCAAATTCTCTACCGTTATGGACCCTCCCTGATGGAGGATGACGAATGGAAAGAGCTCACCACACTAACGCTTCAGAACTATCTGAAGAGTGGTACATACGGGGTAAAAACTGCTCTGCCAATCGCAAAACAGGCCGATCCGACTTCTGCAGAGCGGATCCTTGTCGATATAAGTGAACTTGCCTGGCTCGGCTACTACGCGGCAAAAAAAAAGACAGCATCACGACACGGGACCCAAGGTAGGGCCAAACTGAAGGTTTTGCTCGATAAACTCGAGCAAGCGCCTGTCGAATCCAAGCGTCTCTTCGCACGGCAGCTCGCCTCGGCAATGGAAGCCGAGGACATTGACGTAACACAAGCTGCTAAACGTCGTCGTAGGTACTTCACCAAAGGATCAGACCTCCCTTCTGAAACCTTTCTAGGCCTCGCGAATCACACGGCAGCTACTGGACCGCCATCCACAACGACAAGCAACGCCGCCACGCACTCCATCAATCCCGAATCCAGACCCTCAGAACAAATACATGAGCATATACCGGTGGTCTCAGAGAAAGACATATATGTTGGAGCTCCACTTAAGCCAGCCGAGAAGCTGATCAATGATCAGTTCTGGGACTCGATCCAAAGAATAGAGAACAAGGAGCAGCCTGGTACATGGTTAGCCGACATTTCGATGATATTCCAGCAAGGAAACATCCGAGACCACTTCGGATGTCAGATGGAAATCGGAATCGCGGAAGAAAAGGTAGCGGATCTTGCTTTTGAGTACTTTGGCGTGAAGGTGGAATCCAAGGACGGCGTTAGATCAGTGCGTATTCCAGGGGGTGGCAAAATAGAGCCTGACCCTTCGATTACACTACGGGGTTGTCGGCGAGACCTCACCGGTCTGTTCCAGAGTGGGGGCGACTTGCTTCGGGCCGCATATACATCTCCTATTTACCAGCGTGAGGAAGCCAAAGGGTTCAACCGTACCGAGGGTGTTTCGATGGCGATATCAGGCCACGCAAAGGAAAGCGCTAAGCTTAATGTGTTTTTGGGAGAGTGGTATGCGTCGACCATCAAGAAGAAATTTTATGGCTAACCCTAAGCTATCTTACACTTCTTTCACTTTCCCTCCTTCGAGTAAGATGCTAACACCTTTCTGTAACCGTACTTGGCCATTGCACACACCTAACCGCTGAAGAGGTGGCAGATGTTCCATCCCAGTCTTGAATACTTTTATGGTGCAACCCTGCCAGTATATCGTCTGTCCTGACCCGGTTATTGGCTGGATGCCCGTTTTCGCGTCGGAAAAAAACTCGTCGTTGTCTTTGTCTTTGTCGAGCTCATCTGCCACAAATGACTAGAGCATGTTAGCCAGATCATGACGACGCAGTGAGGATGGACGCACCATCGGGATTTCGTGTAGGAACGCTAGTCCACAGCAGCTCGAGTAGCTGACGTCTTTCGTACTCTGAAAAGAGTGACCGTGAGGGATTCGTGTGTCTGCTCAAGGTGATGATGATTTGGTTTTGCCTGTTTACGAGGTTTTCGTGACCGTTTTGCATGTCGAACACAGGCCTCGTTTGGGTCTCGCCCCGAGAACCTAAAGGGCGAGACGACGACGAAGCGCGGGGCTTGGGAACAGCCTGCCCCACCGCCGAAGGCGAGAGTCAGGCACAAATGGCTATCGGGCGTAACTGGAGCACTGTATGAGAGGTTGACAGTCGTGTTTCCAATCGGATGTTGTATAGATAGAATGGGAAGGATGGATGGAACGGAGGGGAGAGGAGGGTCTTAGGAAGTGGGGTGCGGGTGCAGGTGACAGCGAAGAGTGGGTCTTGCTGACAGAAGGGTCGAAATGAATATGCAAAGGGCGGCACGAGTAAAGCAGGCTTAAGGTTAAAGTGGAGACGGAAGAAACGGTGAAGGGAAATTTAGGAGACGGCTTGGTAGTAGCAAAAGGAAATTTGAATGCCGCTTTGTTAGTGGTGGACCAAAAATGGTTGATCTCCCCATGGGTAAAGACACGGATCACTCAAGGCTGTCGCACTTCGGTCAGGGACTCAACTGCCAGTCGCCTGGCCGCCATTCCAGCAAAGCCTGAACCATTGGAAATTTCGAGTGTGGGATCACTCCAAGAATCGGTGCATCCCAGGCTTTTCTAGGCCCAACCGACCTGGCCTCCTTGGTTCGACTGGCTCATTGTGTTACTGGATGACCGAGTGTGGGATACTTCAACACACGAGAGCACCTTGGTCGCATAATGGGCGTTCTTGTGGCTCGCTCGTCGTGGTTGTCTCGGAAAGACGTGGTGACACCGTAGCACCGTCTTTCGACTTACATAACGAGCTAGCAAGGCCGTGACTGGTTTGTGCCTTTGAGGCACATAGTTTAAGAGCTCGACATGTTACTCCGCGCTAAAGTACTGCAGGGGTTGATGCTATGGTCGTTATCCGTCCGCAGGGCACCCGGGCAGAGGAGCTCATGATTGGCCTACCCTGGTAGCTCACCGACCAGGCTCCCCTTCACTGCAAGATAGCTCTGGCAGCTACACCATGGATACAAGTTCGGGTGTCTCCGCGATATACTTGCTGACGTTGTATGGGATCCATGCCTCTGAAATTGAGATTTGATATTGCTTCCCACAGGCTCATTATTCGAACGGGCATCTCCCACTGCATCTAATCCTACGTCCCCATACTCGCAACGGGCCTGGTTCTCGGCCCAGCCAGACCTTCAACGACTTGGAGGGTTCGAATCGAACCCATGCTGGGATGCTTTCTTTGATTTTATTCGCTAACTGCCACTGCCATGCAGCCACTAAGCCTGTCTGTGCATGCACAGAACACCAACGGCGATCTCATGTTCAACCCTGAGCGGCCGTACCGAAGCGACGACTTGGGCCAGTCGTCACTTCGTATGGCTCAGGTCTGACGTGAACCGACCTTTTTACAGGGAGGGTTGGAATAGGCAGCTATGATTATTCACAGGGACGCGAAACTTTGATCCGAGCTTCTCATGTACTTGATGGCTGGATAACTGGCCGGCCATGGCTCTGTGTACCCGCATCATGTTAGTGTGTAGCTGTCAAGGACGCCAAACTTAGCCGGAAGACAACCAAGCTCTGGCTTCATCAGGTACCGATCATATCCAGAAGTCGTATCAATTGCGACGGATACGCTCGCATCAGGTAGTATAAAAGCCCCGGCACATCTCGTCCTGAATCACCTCTTCATACCTCTCTTAAATTCTCTCATTGTAAAACGTGCAAAAATGTCGGCTACAAACATCGACTTATTGTCCTGTCACCCTACAAACCTGGTTGTAAACCAGCGGAATGAATCCTACTCGGGAAAAGACAAGTTCCGCAACACCAAGGCCATTCCTGGCGCAAACCTCAGAGTCCATACCGTGTATGAACGCGGTGAATACCGCAGTGTCTCATGGGATGCACTGCTGCCAGCCTTGGGCGACGATTACCTAAGACGTGACGCACCGACGAACATGCCGAATCCGAGGGCCACATGGATGCTGGACGTGGAAGCAGACGGAGCAGATTACTTCAAACAAGAAGTATCGGCACCAGTCTTATCGAAGTTCACGGAATATCCTGAACTATTCAACCAGTCTGAGATGGCACCCCCAAGTGGACGCAGTGGCAAATTCATTGATACAGTGTTCTATTGGAAGGAGGTCAGCGATCCGACCGGAAACACGAAGCGTGTCGCTTTTGTTGGGGACTTCAAAAGAAACGTCCTGATACCCCAGCTCTGGCTAGAAGGGTCAATCGAAAAGAACATGAATCAGGTAGCGCTCAGCCAAGAACTTCGAGGGTATGTTATGTCCCTGCTCCTGCTTTGCCGTTTCCTACTGACCATACGGTAGCCTCGCGATAGAATACGAGTGCCCTCAAATTTTTTGTTTTGACATGACCGCATATCTGTTCTTGCAATTTCGCGCAGAAAAGCTATCCGAGCTGTCAAAGCCAGAGTGCCCCGTCGACTGTTGGGTATTTAGGCGTACTGAAAGTGATGCCGACTACCTTGCAGAGCCAATCCGGAATGTCTTGTACAAATTCATCGTGCAGGGTATCCGAAGATCCCAATGCTACGGCTTCCCGATTGCTGACGTTGACGGCTTGATGGCCGCTAAACGGCGCTTTTTCAATGGCGAACCACTTTGGCGAAGAGCTGACGGCAGATTGGCCCCACAACATCCGTCAGATTGCTACAGATCTGTTGACGAGACGAATGGAGCACTTGCTTGGAAGTCTTCGGATAATGAGTGGTTGCTCGACTACAACGATGACAAACTTTATGACTCTCTTCCGCTTTGGTGGCCCGAAGAAGAGTGATGAGGGAGATGACGGGGAAGGTGGCGAGGACAGCCCAATGTAGGAGGAAGAGAAATCTACCATTAGCCAATTTTTTTTTCATTGTTTCTTTTTCGAGTTTCGATTTTCAATTTTCATTCTACTTGTCAAGCATGTGTGAGACATTCTCAGGTGATCCAGCGCACGTGCCACCCGTCTGAAGTACTTAAAGCACTGAATGCCTCTTCTCACGGGGGAGTTCATTTCTTAGATCCCAATGTAGAACCGGTCATGCTATTAGGATGGATAAGACGGTAAGCTTTCCTGACAGTTACCTTGAATCCAGTTAACGTCTTGCAGTATGTGTTTGAGTTCGATTCGAAGGAGATTACCGCGCACGGAGGCCCTATGTCTTTGCCACCCGATTTGACTTTTCAGAACGTTCTCGGGTTATCTCTCGATGGCGACAGCTCTGTCAATCTACCCCGTCGTATAGTGCTCAAGAAGGAGCACACCGACAACCAGGACCTTTTTGACAACGAGCTCCGTGTATATCGTCATCTCCAAAGCTTACAGGGAAACGTTATACCCGAATGCTTAGGCGTTGCAAAAATTGATGGCGTAAGGGCTCTGTTGTTATCCGACATAGGAGGTGTTTCCATGCTTGACTTGGGGATGCCGCGCCTCGAGCAAGCGACATTGGAACACAAGTTGGCTCTTCCTGTTCGCTTGATACGTCAATCGGGTGTGCACCTTGGTGATTTCAAAATGGGCAATGTACATTGGTGCGGGAATGCGTTTCGTGTTCTGGATTTTGAACACGCAGAGATTCTTCCAGCGAACTCCAAATTTGAAGAGGCGGATGTGCAGAATCAAGTACAGTATGTTAGCGAGCCATTTTTGATGCGCCAAGAAGCGAGGGCGAAGATGATGATATTGAGACAGTGCAAGCGCCACAATCACCGAAAAGGTCAAAGACGGGGGGTAACAAAACCAAAGCGAACAGTAGCGTCTGATACTAGCTCGTGATTCTCTTCTAGAAGTCTGCAAACTCCCAATTCATTCCACTGAGTACAGTGACAGAAAGAAAGAATAGAGCAATGGTCAACGGTAGAGTGATCCGCTAATAGCTCGAAGGCCGAGTGGAGTCACGTCGGACCCGCTCTCGCAGCAAATCCGCGAGACAAAGCCGGCCCTCCTTACAGGACCAGCTGCCGCTGTCTGTCTGTGGATTGCAGCTTGACTTCTTCCGCGTGAGACAATAAGTCACATGTCCAGTTCGTCGACGCCCTTCCACAGATCTTCCGCAGAGGCATTGCCCAGAAGTACAATCTTCCCAAGTGCATCCGACTTTTGCTGTATCTCATCGATCTGACTGTCGTCAGCGATCCAAGACGTTCAGGTAAAGCCCGCCACTTTCATGCCTCTGGAAGAAACTCGGTGGCCCCAATGGACCGTTTCAAATCCACAGTCTGTTGAAGCTGTTGTTCTGGTCACAGCTGCGTAGAGAGCGATTGGAGGTAGGTGGTCTTCAGTGGCCGAGGTGCGGCCACGGCGAATGACGGCTGCATGTGTTCGGGTGGTGACACTGGACGGTTATCAAATTCGAATTCAGTCTTCTGTCCAAGATATTCCTCAACATCCTTAACTGAAGAGACTGGTGGCGTATGACGCATGGGCATGCGAGTGGTTCTGATGCGACTACATGCCTCGCCCCATGCGTGGGAGGCCATGGTTGAAATAATTGCTGGGGTTGGGAAAGCCAAAACCAGCTGTGCAAATCTCATAGCATAAAGCAAAGTCGAGGGCTTCATTTTTTCAGTAATGAGGTCTGTAGGCACCAAGTACTACATAGAAGAGCAGCTGTTACATATTATCATGAAAGTGAGACCGCCTGAGATGGCTTACTGAAAAGCCACCAGTTCCTCATCTTCCAGAGTGATTGGGGCCTATTCGAGCTTCTTTGTTGAGTACAGATTCAGGCTCTCTCAGCTACCCCGTATCAGATCGATCGAGATCCATTAGTACGCCTTTTGCTGTAGTACGATTCGGAATCGGCTTCCACACAGATGTCTCTAGATCCGTTTTCTGGCGAGACTCCACCAGGACGTAACGATGCCCTCGACAGTCCATGCCAGAGCAAGCTGACGATTAGCAGGGCGATGTGAATGTCGTGCTTAGACACAAGGCTCACTTGAGGACAATGGCACGAGACGCGTAGAAGAACGCTGAACTGAGTTCACCTGGCTGAGGTGACAGTGGAGTTGCTCTAAACTCTGCGCAGGCCAAGCGGCGATTACGTTTGCCTCACAGGAAGTTGACGTTCCATGTTTCCACGTCTCAC
>MU843040.1:0-30756 GCA_030867305.1 Colletotrichum zoysiae | reverse complement strand
TGTGCATCTGGCGAGTCGGTAAGGTGAAGTTCCAAACCAAAATTCTCAGCTCCATTGGCAACCGCATCCAATCCCATTCTTGCGATGGCTGGCGTTGGCGTGTGCGCGTGGACCCCAGGGGAGCCATCATGACTGGAAAAGGTATGGAAGGAAGACTCGAGCGTCTTCTCGCGGCTGCTGGACCTGTTCGTAGCGTCAATGCGTCTTCGGTACAGTACATAATGGAGGGGTTTATTTAGAACATACTGTTGTGACTTATGAGTCTGTACGGGTAATAACCCATCCGAACCACAATCCCGACTAGTGCCCCTCTTTAAACACGGAGGGATAGGAATCCGCTTACGTGCTTCAGTATTAGGAGCAGATCCTTAGGAAGATCGGTGTGAAGCAAAGCAGCCAGTGACACGACGTATGGCAGATCAAAGAAAAGAAGAAGCGAAACTGGAAGGGCGAAACAGGCTCACTGCAGGTGATCACCGCTGCTGCTGCTTGAGCTGCTGTGAGACTGACTGCACGAAAAACAGATATTTAGTCCGAGTGCTCGACGAATAACGGTACTCCGTCCAAACGGGGCTAGTGTAGCGGCCGTTGGGAGAATTCCCAATGAGACCTCAGCCTCACCCATTCCATCGGTGCAGTCGCGCTCTGCGAATCGGACATCCTTCTGGCCGTGACCTCCCTGCAGACCCCTCAGCAGTCTGCACGTTGCGAGCACCCTCTTCATCAATGTTTGTGACGGCCCACGGAGCAGTCTGTATGCATGGCGAACATGATAGGCAGCTTCGATCGCGACCTGTGTTTTGCCTATCTCGCCCAAGTAGCCCTCTGACAGGTGTCTTTATCCGCACCCGATGGGGATTTTTCCAAATGCTGCGTCAATATATTATCTGCCAATAAAGCTGAGCCAGGCGATTGATTGGTCAAACAGCAGCTGGCAGTGAGGTGCGCCCTGGTCATTGCCCTTTCCGTATTGAGACCTCGATGGCAATGCAAGCTGCGATCCTGGCCATCGTGCACCAACATGCAGCTTGCGGTGACACGTAAGGGCACTATTCTGTGTGTCCGGGCAGGGCTGCCGGTTCTCTCAAAGTACCTCGGAGTACTTCATACTCCGTTCAGCGCATTTCACATTGGTGAATTTGCCAATCACATTGTCATCTCTTGCCGCCGAGCTCAGACACCGCCTTAGTTCCACAGCCATGCGTGCATACGCCAGCACACAGTCAATCAGACAGATTTCGCAGCCGAATTGTACAGGCGCCAGCTCACAGTGATGATAACAATGCGGGCTGGCGGTACTTCGCATCAATCCGGCATTGAACTCGCCATCATCACGTCTTTCATCCAAGAGACTATCCTATTTTCTTATGCTTCACTGTACACGTTCAAGAACATGCAGTCATTGAACTTCCCAACTGTCGCCCCATCCATCCATAGGGTCATGGACAAGACGGGTTTTCAAATGTAATGACATAGAATCTAGCCCTTCCTCTGATCACGGTAATGTTGATCCCTGGTTCAAGTAGATATGCCACTGGAAGATCCCATTTGGGACATGCTGGCTTCTGTCCCTCAGACGCAAAGCCGACCATACATTCGCCAGAAAGCGGTTGTGGTATAACAACACATGCGGTTCCTGATGGTAAAGACAGTCTTGAGGATTCCAGTACGACGTCTTTTTTCAACCAGTTGATTTCGTCTTGCCAACCCTAGTACGCTTCTTGTGATTTGATAAGCATCATTCAGCGCCCGAACTTGTCGAAACGTACCAGCCATGTCATGAATTCCTGTACGACTGTAGTCTTCGAATCGGACCATGGGATTTCATGACTAGTGATCCCCTCTACAGGTATGTGAACGAGCTGGCCGGGGTCTGGTGATCCGTCAGAGGTGCGGCTGAGATTGTCGGCTTCCTGGATCAAGTTCTTTGTTCGAGAGGGATATACTAATGGTGTGATGCCAGCCAGATATGAAGTGGGTGTGGGTCTCTGCATTGTGAAGACTTTGGACATGGCCAGCCCAAAGAATTGCGAACATATCAGCTTTTATATCTGACGAGCGGGGTCAATTACCAACCATTGCACCAATCAGTGAGCCGTGTTGATTGAAGATAACACGGCCTGATTTGAAATAGGAGCTCCTTGGAATATGAGCGGCAATGAAAGAGTCCATTACGTGCAGCTCTGTGTACATTTGTTGAGCATCATGGTGGGTTTCTTGGTTCTACGATATCCAGTATTGAAATTCTATCTCGTGAAAGATGCCTGCCTGCAAATGCTTTCGCCTGGATGGCGCGTATCTCTCTCCGTCTTGTGAACTAAGTTGACTCCCAATGGCCAACCACCACTAAGCATCAAAGCGCTGGTCCCTTTCCTTCTCGCTCCTATGGGCGTCAAACAGGGCTTTCTTGCGCCTCCTCTGCGAGGACAGGGCTGCACATAACTCAGCATATCTAAATACAAGCACAGCAACGTACAGCGCTTGGGTAAAGATGCTTCTCAAGGCCGACAGAAACATGGTCACTTCGTGCGAGAGGCGGGGAAACGGCATTGCAGTCTCCCATTGGAAGATACAGTACGCTACGTACACTGAGTAGCTACACTTTGTGGTATGTATGGGGTTTCCAGCGTTTCTTTCCACGTCGATGGAAACAGACATGGCTCTTGACGATACCTCCAAACAACCATTGACCGCTTAGCGCCTGTAAATGTGACGAGGTATAAGGCCCCAGGTACTGCCCACAACTAACGGAGTCGTTTTTAAGACAAATGGCCATTCTTATGCTTGAAGAAGCTGAGTGTCACGGTAATACCAGCTTCATAAGACGCACAGCTGTATGATTTCTGATTTCGAAAGATGACTCCTAGACTTCGACCGTGAATGCTCGAATTTTTGCTGTGCTAATTGTTAGTGCCGATTCCGTGATCGGAACAGGAACAATCACATAGTTATCCATGCCGCCTCAACTGGCGAGAAACATAGTCGGCAACGATACCGGGCACATGGTCGCCCCGATAATACTATCTTAATGTTCAGACAGTATGTACCAACTCTGGAGGCTGTTCAGTCTCCCGTGGAGCTGGAGACCCTTCGATACGCGCGATGAGTTCATTGCCAGACTTTCGACACTCTTGTCGCGCTTCGAACGCTTGGATTCCCTCACTGTATAATTCCTCGCGCTTTTCCTTGCTGCTGTGATTCCTAATGCCCTTAACACATTGTAGCCAAGACTTGGCATCCTCGGTGACACCAAAGCTGCGAAGTGTCTCTGATACGTGGGGCGTGGGCGCCATCGTGTCATTCAAAGCCCAGAGCGCAAGATCGACGAACTTTTTCCCCAGTTGTTCACTGGGGCCTAGAGCATCTCCTTTCAGAAAACAGGTCAACCAACTTTATGACTATCAACCTTGTGCCGTTCTGGAGACTGTTGAGAGTAGGGTAATCAGTCAAAGGCTCTACTGCCAAGCTGTTAGCCATGTCCGAGTTAGATCCGTCCGAGTTCAAAGGCGTATCCATGATGGTCTCTTGCTGAAGCGAATGTGCAATAGTTTGGTGTTGGGCGATGAAGTCAAGAGGAGTAGAAGATCATAGGACGGCGCCGTACACTATGGGTTATAGATGTATTCCTGCCTGCTGGCGGCTGTATGCGTCCCTCATGTCTGACCGTGTCTTCCTATGTACAGAACCGCCTCGTCCATATACATCCAATCGGATGATCCACAAAGCTGCACAAGCGCTCTTCGCGTGACAGAAAGACACAGGTAGAATGCGGGTCTTGCGCCCCCCCTTCGGACATCGTCACCCGTATTCCTTGTAAGGTGGACCACAGGTTGTTAGTCCTACCTCTAACTAGAAGCAGCACCGCCATCATAGCTTACGCGACAGACCAGACCTATCACACTGTTATAAGGTCAACCTAGCGGAACACTCATCGGATTGCTAGAACGAGATGGCGCTGTCTCTATCAGGCAGGTCACCTCTGCCAGGGTCGCGCGGAACAGGTCTCCGTTCTGGCATGTACCCTTGGTGATGGCGTCGCATGGCTATCCGCAGAGCACCGAAGCGCACAGTGCCCATTGGCTGCGACTGAATACAGACCGTAAGTCACAACGATGTCCAGCAATACGCAAGTGGAGGAGCCCGCAGCTTCTCCGTTAGCGCGATGGCGTCAACGCACCCAAGGCGCTCTCACTGCCAGGCGACCCAGGATGCCCGCCAGTGCAGCCAGCTGTACGCCTACTATAAGAGGCTGTGTTGCTGCGCCCGCTAACGGCTGCGGCCTTCGAATGAATTTTCCGAATGAGCTTGTAATGCAGAGGCGTTCTAGGCACCCTGTTGGAAGCGATCGTTGTCTTTGTCTTCTCCGCGAAATGGCTGGGGTCCTCAACTAGGCATTATCAATAACAGACCCCTTTCGCTATGTAATGAGTTACCTCACGACGTTGAAACCCTGACAGTCTGACTCCGTGCACCTTGGCCGATGACTCTGGGCCAATCAGTGATTACCCAATTGGGATGAATGCATTCCCCTCCCTGCGATGTTACAACAAATTGATGGTATATGCAGCCTAATGCGAAGTTGGTAGGGGGGTCGTGAAGAGGTGTTAGGAATGAGACTTGTAAATCCGGTCACACCGATGGTCTAGAATCTGCTTGTGATGCAAATCGCTGCTCACCCAAGCAGTCTCAACCAAATTCTGTAAAGCAGGGCATTGCAAAGAGGGGTGAACATGTTAGGCTTCAGAACCCGCGGAGCAAGTCGGAGTGCGCAGCAAGCGGGGCAGGGTGGGTTATTAGATATGATGCGACAGACCCTGAAGCAATTCGCCGTCTTTCCACTTGCGCAGGGCTGTGCTCTTCCACTTCTCCCACCCTTCCCACGTTTCGCCTCCGAAGTTGAAGGCCATTTTGAGTCCAATAAATAGATCTGAAAGGGCTTTTCGGTCTGAAGGACTTTCGGGACCCAGATGTTACGACCCAACAAGCTGTAGGCAACGCCCGCCCCACCAGGCCCTGGAAGCGCGGGCAGCACGGCATCTTGTAGACCAACAACAGGATGGCTCCCCACGGGACGGAAGAACCATGGAACAAGTCACGTGTAGATAAGATAAGGTGATCACTCTGCATGACCCACTGAGCGATCACTGGGATCCACCGAGCGATCACTAGTATCCACTGAGCGGTCACTGGAGTCAGGAAGTGATCACGACCAACGGGAACAAGGCTTCAAGAGAATTCACCAGGCACTAGGACTTGTATATAGGATAGACTGAGTCCGGGACTCAGGATAAACTTCCATAGCTCTTCAAAAATCAACTTGTGATACATTCTCTGAATACCTTTCAGTATCCAACTTGTGTTTCATTGACAAGAAGCTATACGAGCTATACTTACGACCTTTTGACCATTCGACTGATCACCGAGTGATCAACAGACCAGCAAGCCAGCAATACTGTTACCCGAGTATCGACCCCAGCTATACTTTTAGCAGAAAACCCACTGTCGGATATCTGACCGTAACACCAGAGCGAAGAGGAATCTCTGAAGCTTTCTGCCGAGGACACAATTCGAAAGGACTCCACGACCCCTCTCCTGAAAGATTTCTGTATGTTTCCTACATTTCTAATAGGGCTCCCCTTGCCCACAGAATGTCGCTCTTGAGAGACCATTCCAATACTACGCCTGACCCAGAGAGTGCGATGCCGAGAGTTTAGCGGCTGGCTAATTTTTGTGGACCATTCGGGCATAATTTGAGTGGCAGTATCGCCCGCACCAAACTCTAAGTATATCATTGCTGGAAACTAAAGCCGTGGCCAAATAATCATCAAACTTTCGCCGGAACTTGAGATTGAGCTTAATAATAATTCCTGTCCCAATTAGTAACTAATTAATTATACTGTTACTGTAATCGACTGAAATGGTATCCGATAGAACCTCTAGATTTGCGTTAGACCTTGACTCTTGATACCACGCCTTTCATGTTTAAGCCATAATGGAGTAACTATATATTCCCCAAATATATCGACACGTGTTCAGTCAAGGCGCGGCAGTAACAAAGGATCCTTCAACAACCGTTCCATATCTTCGGTGGCAATGTGAATCGAAACATCCACTCCGCTATCAGTCCAACACGGCCGTGTTCCAGAGAAGAATTGTCTTGGAGATGACGGTGCTTCTTTAATCACAATGCTACTATCTAAGTTCGGCACGACGCTGTCGGCATACCGTACGCGCGAGCCGAGACCGAAATTAACATCATAGATGCCAGCGCGAGCCCAGGTCGTCACCACGATATGACGGCGTCCCAGAAATGCTTGCCATATTCGCTGAGGCGACTTCTCGTACGCAACGCTATGAAGATGATCAGCGAGACTAGACTGGTTGTTTATCCTGGATATTGTATCCCGAATCTTCCGAGCGATGTAAACCATGCCTCCCGTAGTGTTGCCTGATTCTACACAGATGACCTGGGAGTAGGGCAGCTCAACATTAATCATCATGATTGGGGAACCAATAAAGTCCTCACCGAGCTTGAAAGCGGATCGGATGCCGAGCGCAAGGTTACAATAGACTGGGTCCTCATCCTTCCCGGTCCCGAGTCGGCGTGCACGCATGATGCAAGACCAAACGTGTGCTAAGACGGCATCATGCTTGCTGATTCTCGGGCTGTCAGCCTCGGTACCATTCGTAGCCTCCTTCCAGAGGAAATCAACTTGTTGTTTCGTGAGATGAACGGTGTAATCAGAGACAGGGGCCTCGAGATCCCACTCAGTCCAGGGTATAGGCTTGCCTGCCGGAGGCACCGGCTTAGCCGTATTGAGGAATGGTGTGGGAGGTTTCCCAGGTGCAGCCCACCAATCATAACGGTGCAATGGCAAACTCTCTGTTCGTCTGATGATAGCCGGATCCGGTTCTTCGGCGTTGATGTCTCCAGCGGCAAGATTGTCCAAGCGCGCTGGCTCGAAGACGGGGGTCAGGATTGGAGATGCCAGGCCCTCAACTACGGCGCGGCTCACACTCGCCCAGTCCTTGACGAAGCGTACAAGGGCTGTGATGTCTGCCAGCGGATGCGCCGTTTTGATAGCCAGGACGAAGCCACGGTCTGACAGCGTGGTGCATTGGATAGCCATGATGGGCTTTCGCAATCCGGTCTCGGTATCGGGCTCGTTGGGGTCTAGAGCATGTGCCAGGTCGGAAGGAGGCACAAATTTACCGAAATTGTCGTCTTTGCGGTCCCAGAGCGGTTGCGCCTCAGTGCGCTCTGTTAGGTAGAGCGAGTTCGTGGTAGCAGAGCTGGTTGCCGAGACGAACTCAACACCGACGTCAGCGGCAATCCCGAAGTGTGTGTATACGCGACGGAAGCGACGGGCGTGAACAGGGAAGCCCTTGGCTTCGTCTGGAACCAGTGCATCGTCCAAGACATCGATAGACTTCAACTGGCCGGCCCATTGAGGGTAGGAGCTTAACGTCGTGCTGAGGGTGCGGCGCAGGTGCTCGTCCACGCCTAGCACCTCCTCACGAGCGAGGGGCTCAAAAAGCCATGCAGCGTTTGTATGAGCAAAGTTGGTGAGGGTCGAATCCAGGAGCGACAAGGGAATCGCTTGTTCATGTCGCGGCATCATGTGGGGAAATACACGTTCCGTTCTTGTTACTCTGATTTCCACCTCAAGTGGCTTGGTTGCCGATGGCATTTTGGAGTCAGAAAGCAAACGCTGCTCATGAGATTCTATGAGCTATTCTTCCTTGGGCTGCGGATGCTCAACGCAAAAGATAGTGAAAAATCGCTCCTGGCTTCTTAACGTCAATTGAAAAACTAACAAAAATGTGGTCGGTGGATCGCTTAAAAGCGCGTTCACGGGGATGGGAATCGAGAATTTTGGCTTATACAGACTATCAAACTGGTCGGAACTTCCATCATGAGGCGAATCCGGTCGGACCGACGAGGTTGAAACAAGAACGATCATGTAGCTTGGACCCTGGGCTAAGATCCTCCACTTCGGATGTCCGTAGCATAGAAAGGTATAAGAGTGAGACCTGTTCCCTTCTCGATGCTGGTTGAAATGCACGTAAGTTATTGTAGGTGTGCTCGCGATGGTGAAAAGGCTCAGGTAGATACTGGCAGCCGAGTGCCATCTATGGACGGTTTGCGTGGTGGTGAACCGTAACTTGACGTCGGCAGAGGCCATGTGCGTTTCAAAGATTCGAGTAAATATATGATGAGACTTTGATGCCGACCTTAGGGTTCTGTACAAGGTCGCTCTTTGGTATTCCCATCTTCCAAGAATATTCCTAGGTCCCATTTCCAGCAACCTTCAGCAATAGGCCATTCGCCATCCGCATCTAGTGATATGATATCACATGACTTGGGAAACAGAGCCCCTTCATAAAATCGCGATCGGTTCTGGCGTCGTGGAGTTTTATATGGAGCAGACAGTAGTATCGCGAACTAGAATTCATGAGAAATATGGGGGACCGGAGGAGGGCCGTCACGTGGCCTCGGTCCGGCTCCGTGGTTGATCCGTGGCATCCCGACAGATATATAGTCAACATCCTTGGTGGCTTCCTCCTCAAGAAGGTTGAATAAGAACTATAGTCTTTACTTATGTCTATCTTTACCTTTTTTACCTGTAATAACTGTTTATTACTTGTTCTATCGCTCTGTTCCACATGCATTGCTTGCTTATCTTCACCCTCTTACCACGTCTCCTTATGTGAAAACATGGGACAAATTTGCTATAGAAGCTTCATTGGTTGTGTTAAGGGTTGTAAAGACGATACCCGGCGTTGAAATAATAGTGATAAATACTCTTCAAGGTCAGGAAATCATGATACAGCAGAACCGGCCTTTTTTTGGGTGGAGGGGGGTTAAGCTTATAAGTAACAGTGATCTCTTGACAGTTGCAGAGGTTTGCGAATTCGGTGTCCGCTCGGCTTTTCGGCAGCGCTACCAATTCATGGAGCGCCTGTGCTCTCAAGATCGGACCGACTTAACTCCGGGCTGCACGGCATATTATGGTCAAGGTTTTGCCTCTGTAGATTCAGAGGCAACTTTACTAGGGTATGATGTGTTGAATAATCGTCCGAGCGACAAAGAAACATACAGGGGACATTGGTCTTGTTTGCAGCTTACAACTGATGAAATATCACCGGCAAATCAGGCAGTGGTGGAAGCCATTGAACTACTCGCCTCGTAAAATGTTATGATGTGTGGGTGGCAAACATGGAGCCTTACGAAATTGGCCGCAATGGGTTTCTGCAGTGCGCTGCTGCTTCGTTCGGGGCGGTTTTGAAAACTGTCGTTGCTTAAAGCACAAAGAATAGCGCAGATAGCGTTCGACACAGCTGCATCGCGCGTGCATTGGTCGGACACTGTCAAATACAGCGGGGCCATCACGCCGCTCGCAGCCTAAGTACAGTAGGGCAGGATTGCGAAGGCTAGCGCCTCGTGGGAACCAAATGCTACATCATGCCCGTGCGCCGAGACAGAAATGTTCCGTTGGCGGCGGGCCTGTGGAACGCCCCAGCACGAACCCGCCAAACACACATACCTACTACGTAGTAGATAGACCAGCACTTCCCCGCCATAAACCACTGTCCATCTCTGCCTCGCCTTTCGTGCGTTGACCTCAAGTCGATTTCACCACTTGATCAGGATGGACACACTCCCTGAGGTATGTGCTTAGTACTCCTAACAGAGCACGATTTGCAAGCTTACTTTGAATAGGAATTATGGCTTCACGCATTCTCCTTCTTAGACGGGAGAACTCTTGGGTCAGCACGCCTCGTTTCCAAGGCCTGGAGCACCAGGGCTACGCCGATCTACTTCCGTCAAGTGCGCCTCCACGGCTGCAAGTCAGGCAGCCAGCATCTGCTTCAGATCCTTGACCGCCATAGCACACATGTCAACGAACTCTTGGTGCACTGGGACCCGGTAGAGGATGCACACCAACTTGAGGAGGCCCTCGCACTGCTCTGCAAAACCCGGAGTCCGAAGCTAGGTCTAGTGTTTCGGTATTCTACCTGCTCAGCCTGTGGGGCTCGCTTCTTAGACAACCCCGACCGTGAGAGATCGGTTTTTTTCGTCGCTCTATTTCCCTCGGCTTCTAGCTAGGATGGTTTCAAGAATAGGTCCGCTCCCGACCAAGTAATCTTCCCCTCGTCGACTACCTCACCATGTGTTCTTTGATGGCCACAGACAAGAACACCGTCATCATTCTCCAGAAGATCATCTATAAGAAGTTAGCGGTGTTTCAGAGCGATTTAGTCATTTCACATACTGAGGTCAATTCCATTCGCAGTATGTCTCCCCTCCCCTGCCGAGATCTCGCAACTGCAAGCATAATTCGCCCAGGAAGAAGTCGAGTTATCGTGCCAGCAGGGGCCACACGTGCGGAAGAAAAGTCCGCTAGTTGATTGGTTGATGTCAGCTTTGTCACAACCATATCGTCGCAACTTACTCGTCTTGCGCCATCAGTTCGCCCTGGCGGTTGACGAGACAGGAGTTCAGGTCGAGGACGGACCAGCGCCATATTACGCCACTTCTGGACCGGGGTCAGCGACCTGGGCAGGGACAGCCAAGGTCGGAGAGTGGGCGCCGACGCGGCACCTCTTCCGTTTCTTCCAGAACGTCGCCAGAATAGCGGCTGGAGGGCCCTAATCCTGTGTACATCTTGCATGCGTTGTCGAAACTGATGTATGTAATATCTCAAATTATGGCGTTCCATTTTGGTTCTGTCGCAAATGGAGAAAGCCTCGTCTTGGCTCCAGAACCACAGCGACTATAAAAACACTCTCTGCCAGCTCTGAGTGTAGAATCATGGCAATAGAGGGTGAAAAAAGAAGAAAGGCCCAGCCTTACTAGCTATGCTTATTAATGAATCGTGCTCGAGATTGCCGATCGTACCGTAAAGTTACTAGAGAGCCTACAGCGTCAGGATCGTCTATTCCCTAGCGCTCTCACATAGACGTGCTAAAATGACTCGCAATACAATAGGTTAGGCCTAGAAGCCATCTGCACCATTCAAGCAGCTGGGAAAGGATAGATTAGATACCTTCTTCAGCCACCCAAGGGCAGTTTGTTCAGTAGGTTCAGTAGTCCATCCATTCTCTGATGATGTAAAGTGCCAGCCACCATATCTAGCTATATGCGATGGGAACCACTAGGCCTGGAATGACTTGCTCTGATATATAACGATGATATAATCAGCTAGTCACATAATAGCCACAACTTCGCCGGATCAACCAAAAACCCTCCAAGCGGTACTTGATGTGCCTGTCGTCGTATGGCACTAGACTGCGTCAATCGATCTGTCCCAGACGCAAACCGGCTGTGTCTTCCACCTCCGAACCAAGACAGAGAGTGTTTAACAGGCCGTTGTGGTGTTGCAGAGGTTTTCCATGGGAATCAAGCCTTGCTACGCTCTTCTCTTCTTCGGCGTCCCGAACCTAGGCTTGCGCAACGACCAACTCATGACGCTCGTCCAGGGCCAGCCGAACGAAGCCTTGATGCACGACTTGCTTGTCGATAACGACTCGGAGGCATCGGCGTTTCTCAAAAGACTAGCTGATCAGTTCTCTGAGAGCTGCAAGGACCGGTATCGTGTCATGTCCTTTTACGAGCGTATGCTTACACCAACTCTTGAGGTAAGCCAATTTATCGGAAGGTTGTTAGTATGAGCTGACATCTGTGCTGCAGCGCGACGAGGAAGGCAGATGGCGAAAAACGGGCCCGCCCTCCTTGCTAGTAACGGAAAAGTTCGCCACTGGCACGGGGCTTGTAGCCGTGGCTGTTGCTCGTTAATGACCATGACGCCAATGTAAATACTAGAGACCGAGATGGGTTTAGTCCATTTATGTGGGCCGTATGGAAATCCAAAAAGGACGTGGTTAACATTCTCCTCCAAACGGGGCGTGTTTCGAAGCATAGTTGCATGGATGGGATATGTTTTCAGGCGTTCTGGTTCATGTTAGCGGATGAGTTGAACCAGTTCATGATTGATACCAGTTATACTACAGAGGATGATTTCTTTGGTGTTGGTAAACTTTTTGGCGAATCGCACATTTAACAATATATTACGAAATCATATATTAGTAGAGTAATAGGCCTAACGGCTTTCGTGGAACACTAGTCAAAGAGAAAAAGATCGCTTGGGCATTGAGGGCATGAATAGACGTATCATCCAATTTCAAAAATTTGGAGTTCTTCCTAGAGCAACTGGATCAACTGGTCTCTCTGCAACTTCGGGACGCGTTCGTTTTCACCTGAACCTGCTTCATTTCTCATTTGCAACATTTTTCCATCTGTAGTGGTTCTGACGTGAAATTTCGGAAGACCTTGGCGTGAGCCAAAAGTTGATTTCTTTCTGAGAAACTAGTATCTGGCAATGCCGTTTTCGTCCTCCATCGCTTCGAGACCTGCAAAGAGTCGTGAAGCGCCTTATTCTACATTACACTCACTAGCTTATTAGGTACTATCTTCCTGGCCTTAGTCAAGTTGCACCAACCCACAAGATGGCGAACGACTCTCTCTCGCTTCCGGACGAACTAGCTCCGAGCGCTGGTTCTACTCTATCTTCCCCCTTTGGTCTCGACCATCCGGCTGATCAATCATACATTCCCGAACCTCGGGGCGACGATGAAATATTTTCCCAGACGCCTTGTAGCTGCTTTAGTTTCAATGAACCTTTGGCACCAGTAAATCCAGCTGCGTACGTTGAACTGAGTTACCCTTGCTCTGACATCCCACTGATACGGCGTAGGCTGACTTGGGACCCCACCATGCCTCTATCGTTGCCTTCGGCAGGGTACCTATGGAACGACGGAGGAGAGTCGACTATACTAGTCCTTTTGAGCCTTATTTCTCATCACAGTATGACCTGGGGGTTAATAGGCTGCTCAGCGACCCGTTCGGCTTCGATACTCCACTCTTCCTCTTAGCGAATTCCACAAGTAGCAGGTATATATGTATTCCGTGCCGCTTAAGTCGCTCGCTGATTATATGTTTCAGTGAGTCCCAGACTAAGACCGAGACTGTACCAGCCGATAGTGGTGGTCAGGGGAACCGACGCCGGACCAAGCCTGCTCAACGGTCGAAAGAGTTTTGCTCGAACTGCGCTTGCAATGCTTGCCTTTCCAAGGGTATTGAAAAGAAAAAACAGAAGGGGAAGAAGAAGGGAGGAGGAAAACCAAAGGTATAGGCACCTGATGCCCTAGCGCTTTCTAGTGGCGAGGTCTCTTAGGGGACAACTAAGTAGAGGATATTTCCTATAAACACAAAGTTATCATTTGCATAAAGGTGGTTACGGAAAAGGCAGCGAGACTCTCGCCCAGGTGGAATTCAGAGCCAGGGATAGGTGAGCAGTCCGATTCTATGCAAGCAAACTTTGTCCCTATTGAGATGCTCGACGGAAGGCTTTGGGCTATCAGAGACTCGCCCGCCGCGACGGCTGAAGTAGCCAGGCTGGAGGCTGCAGACATCGCTGCCGTGGCGATGGAACCGACCACGTCGGGTACAGGGACAAATCGCTTCGCTTGGTTGTGGATCTGCGGCGGACTTAGCAACATTCGCTGCTCTGATGAGCTTATACGTACCAAGATCCGCACAATACCCTGTTTCTCGTTATCTTCGTTGCCCAACACTCTAGCCGTGAGGAACAGGACCACTGCCGCCAGCGCAGCGTGAAGCAATGCTATAATTTTAGAAATCATCTCAACGGATGAAGTACAAAGCTCTTGGAAAACGTGCGCAGTAGGAACAGTGAGTGGTTAGGAAAACCCAGGAAATTTGTAGAGATATTACTACATCAATATTGGCACATGATGAAGGCCCTTAAACCGCAGCTACTGGCTACCTGACAGCAACTTTATGCTCCTGACTTGTTACTGTATTATGAAGACGTAAGAATGAGAAGTATAAGAAGCGGTCTAGGCGAACGTCTCTCTATTGTTTTACATCTCTCAAGAAAAAACGCCGTGACATCTTCAGAATGGAAGTCTGGGGAGGTGCCAAGATCATCACAGCCGATAGAGGCTCTTGCAGCATTGCGACGCATACAATCACAGTCGTCGGCTGCTTGGACGCCTGTACCGCTCCGCCAACAACCACCGGAGGTGCGCCAGCAATGTTTCCCGCGGTCGGGCTTGCCCCAGTTTCGAGTAAAGAGACGCAGTCCTCCAGCCTGTCTTCGTGGGGCGCAACTCGGGAAACTGCGAGCCTTGTGACTGGGACACCATACCTCGACATAGACACAAGCCTATCGGGCAATTCCACAGCACCCGCAAAACAATCGTGGACTTTTTACTCACCAATGCCGCCTAGCCCATCTAGGGTCGTGACCAGCGGATCAACGCAGTACGACATAGGTATTATGGTTTTTATCACGATCCTTCCTCTGCTTGTACAAGCCGTCACACTGTGATCTCAGAGAAAGTGGCCACCTCTTCGTGCTCAGGCAAGCGATATTGTGCGGGTCACATTGGGCGTGGTATGTAGCTAGAACAGGAAAGACCAAAGAATGACCAAATGTGTCTTGGTTCAGGAGAGGTCTCTATCACCAAGCACACTAGCTTATTAAGTGCTATACTGAGGGTGTAAATGGTACTTTGTTATTTTCTGCCATATATGCCAAAGCCAGCCTGTGAACAAGCCAAGCCGACAAAGTACGTGGTTCAAGTAATGAAGCCTTGAAATCTCCATCAGACCTTCGTAACAGCCAACGTGATTGTAGAGGTTGACGTCGACGTCAGCGTGATCGTAGTGATCAGCGGCTTGCCCCCTCCGATTTGGCCCCCATCAGAACTCTCCAAGGTCCCCGTGGCAGATGGAACTGCCTTTGTTGACGTCCCCCTTCCATCAGACTCGCACGTCTGATCTATAGGAAGTTGACCTACTGTGGTCGTCGTAGGCGGCTCCAAGGAGCACAGACAGGTAACAAGGCGCGCTCCCGATTCATTACAGAGAGCCTCGTACACGAACAAAGCTGAGAGGAAAGGTCGAAGAAAGTATGCGGTTTTCATGATATCTACCACCACTAGTTCAGAAAGATGGGTTACGAGTAGTGTCGAACACACGTCGCTTGCGCCAGGGGGGGCATTTTATGTCCTCGGCGACACAGCCGGTTCCCGCTGCAGGGCTGTCGGCCAGTATGACTATATGTAATTACCTTATATATGAGACAGCGGCTCTTTTTTAGGGGACGACGAACAACGTACTGATAAACAATGCCTCCAACGGAAATAGGCATCCTTGGAGGAATCGGCGGGCTCTTCTGTGTGTTGGTCTTGATATTGTGGAAAATACATGAAATCAAGAATTCGCGGAGAGACCACGCTTTTCAAACCAACTCTTTGTAAGCACTGCATTCGGTCGATCAGGGCCAGGATTAACTCGATATCTTCAGGCGCCCTAGAGGTCAAGGGACGAGTCAGGAACAAGCAGCATAAACGCATGGAAAACATAGCTGCGCGGGCAGGCACCCCAGCTGGTTGGGCCGTAGCACGTGTCTGGTCACCATTATCTTATGTGGGCCTATGCTTCCCTGAGAGGATTGCTAGATGACGTTTGTATTATTGAGGAACGCGATAATCATAGAATAGACCTACAGAATACAATTTGTAAACCTTTCTAACTATTATGTTTCCGTATTAAGCCTTTCCTCTATCTCCCTATAAACCTCTGTCTACACCGTTACAACGTTCTGGCTGCCGCTGTGGTCGCGCGGCCTAGCGAAATGCCGTAGCCAATGACAGAATTCATCTCCGACGTCAGATCACGACGTATGGTCCGGGAGCCGCCAGCCACGCACTCCACGCACTCTACGCGGAAAGAAAAAGGATTGAAGGCAAAAGGTCATAGGGGAAGTAAGAGAGAAGCGGTGCGGGCAGGCAGGGCAGAATGCCCTGTAGAATAGATAAGCAATTACTGGAAGTCCAGGTGACAGCTGGTTCTGGACCACCAGCTTAGCCTGGCCAGGTGCAACCCACAATACTAGATGTCCACGCCGCCGGAGGATCCGTGCTTCGACAGCGTCCACTCGGCGTTGCAGCACATACTGGCTTGCCTAAAAATTAGTCATCTAGCGCCAAGGGCTCACATTGGGATCTGTAGGTAGCGTCTCTTTCCTATCGCCTAGAGACCCGTACGCCCATAACCCTGAGTTGCGCTTGCTAAGAAACATTGTATGATTTTAGCACCATGAAAATACATACAAACTGAATCAGTACTGTACTGTATATAGCCCAGCCAAACATATTCGCAAGTTATAAAGTCACCACGCTGCCATTGTACGTATAATGAAACTGTGCAGACAATGATGAAGTAGGGCGACGGGCGGTATCCTGCTGCAGGAAAGCTGGCGACGAGAAAGGCTGAGAACTCAAATTGCCATCTTCTATTCGGCCACAGTTCAACATAACGCCAGTCAGTCTTCATCAACATCGACCGGTTCATTACCGATTTTGGCTCTCCCGGAATGAATATCCTCGCAAGTCCCAAGGACAAGGTACACATATACAGGGGTCTGCGAAAAGGGCTTCACCCTGTTTACAACTCTCTTGTCTCTTTCCGCACGGACATGTAAGCTTCTTGGCGCTTACACAGTACGATTTGTTATCTTATCAATTGAAGTACTTTGAGCAGCGTAAATAGGCTGGCCCCACTCGGAGTTCTCTTTTGGCTGCTCATGTCAGAAAATCCACTTGTGCAGAGGATCTGTTATAATGCACGTAATGCAGAAGGTTATGATTCGTAGATACTGATGGAGGTGATTTAGCTCGGCGCTGATTTGTTACGACTCTACTGTAATAGGCATATAGAATACTCTGAAGCGTGTCTAGGTCCCCTTCAGGTGCCCCGTCAATCTCTTCCATTTACCTTTCAGCCCCCATCCCGACTTCTCTACGCTAAGCGAAACATCCATCCGTTGTGTACAAAGCTGTAATGAGCCGATTTTGTCAGACACATATACGTAACGCTCGTTCTGGGGCCCCAACACTGATAAAGACCCGTTCTGTGCCCTTTGATAGTATGAGATAGCTTTGCCAGTCTCACCAAGCTTCTCATACAAAGACCCGAGGTTCTGAAGAGTGTTCAAAGTGGGAATGTATGTCCTTATGGTTTCTGGTCCTAGTGTCTTCTCGTAGCCTTGAAGAGCCCGCTCATACATCGCCTCGGCTTCCTTGAGTCGGCCCTGGTCTTTGTAGAGATTGCCTAGATTGTTGACCGTGTTGAGTGTTGACGTGTGCTCTGGTCCTAGTGCCTTCTCGTAGCCTTGAAGAGCCCGCTCGTACATTGCCCCTGCCTCCTTAAGTCGGCCCTGGTCTGAGTAGAGAAGGCCTAGATTGTTGACCGTGCCGAGTGTTGACGTGTGCTCTGGTCCTAGTGCCTTCTCCAAGCCTTGAAGAGCCCGCTGGTACATCGCCTCGGCCTCCTTGAGTCGGCCGTGGTCTTTATAGAGAAGGCCTAGATTGTGGAACATCCATGCATCTTCTTCCTCCGCCACATCAGTCGCTGGGCTCGTGATGCATCGGCCTGCATGTTGTAAAAGTCGTCGTTGCACCATCCAATACTCTTGCTGCTCATTGCTTGGGACATGTGATGCTACGCATCTCATCGCTGTCCAAGACATCTTCTCGTCGACTCCCGTGTTCAGCACGTGTATCATCCACGAATGGACACATCCATGCACACTATATCCTGGTGACTCTCCGCCAGTCTCTTTCGTAGGAGGGTCCGCCTCTACTAGTCCATGTTCGCAAAGAACTCTCATTGCTGCATTGAAGTTGAGCTTGTCTTTCGTTGTGTCTTGTAGCCAAACCGGCCCCTCTGAGCCCACTTCCTGCAGCAATTCATACCACAGGTCCTCGCTATCGAAGTATGCCCAAAGCTGAAGGAGCATAGCTGCACCTCTGCTTTGCTGCTGAATATGGTTGAATGAGACTCCCCACGTAGAATATAACGCTTGGTCGTAATCTAATAGCTGCGGGCTCTCTTCATGCAAACGCAGCCATGATTCGTCGTACAGCCGGAGATACTCGGCGAAGGTCGTCGACACTTGGTTGAGGTACGCTCCAGCAGTCGAGAGGGCAAGCGGAAGGCCGTCCAGTCGCCGCGCAAGCGTATGAGCATCAGGATCTATTTTGATAAATCAGCCCCACCCACATTGCTTGTTCGAACCACTTACCCTGGCTTAGATGAGCACGATTGGATGTTGACTCCAGTATAGCTAAGCTGTCATTGACGTCGCCTAGCTTACTCAGCCGGATCAACTGCCCGAGTTTCACTGTTGAGGATCGGGTTGTGATGACGATGGCACCGTGGTCGGTTTCGGGGAGGTATGGGCGGATGTCGTACGCCTTTGAATCTGCTGCCTCGGTTTCGCTCGTGTTGCTGGCAACAGTTCCACTCTGCTCCCTAACAGATTTGACACTTTGACCCGCCCCGCCGCGGCCATCAAATCTGACATCGTCGTAGTTATCGTAAATAATAAGCCATCGGTCGTTGCCCGTTTCATCAAGCCATCGTTTCACCGCCTCCGTTGTCTCGTCGAGGTCTCGATTGGCTATAGCGTTCTGTACATACGCTACAGTCGGGTACTCCTGTGCGATCCGCCGGGCTGCTTGTTGGAAGCTTTGCTTTAGTGATGTCTCGTCTCTTGCGTTGAGCCAAAGGGTGGCCGCGTAGTCACTACGGTGCCGCCTTGCGTACTCTATCGACAACTGGGTTTTCCCCATGCCGCCAAGACCCTGCAGAACAGCGGTGCGGCGCTCACCCGTCCACTTCAGCACTTCATACATATGTTTGAGTTCATTGCCTCTCGCCACAAAGTGATTTACGGCGGTGACGCCAGGCAACTTAAAGGCAAGTGTATACGTAGTAATACTTGGCTTGATCACACCCATAGGCTCCCTGGTTAGATACGAATTAGCTACAGATAAAGAGTAATGGAGGCTTTCCTCAGTTGCAAAAAACCATCTCACCGCTGGACCTCGTCAATGGGCATGTGGAAGAAGAGCTGACGAGCGTATGCAGCTGCCACGGCTGCCGCATACCCATGCCACTGATCGTTCTTGTGAGAGTCACAATAGTCGGAAATGCCGCGGATAACCATGCAAGGAAAGTCAGAGAGAGCACCCGCAGCTTCCATCTCAAAACAGAGCAACCCATGCTGCTGAGCTAGCGTGTCCCTCAATGCCGCTGTCTTGACCACTAGTTCCCCAGAGGCTATGGTGCCTCTATGCACGACAACGAACGTATCGTCATCATCTTCAGCCCTGTGGATACGCTGCGACAGATCGCAACTCCTATCGCACGCTGTGCCGGAAAGGAGGTGGCTGTAGCCCGGCGGATAGAGATGATCGTTGCCTACACCAGGGAATCGAAAGCGTCGAAGGTGTCGGAGGCTAGTGTTGATTCTTCTGACATTCAACTGCACCGGATCGTCGGCCATCCTTGCCCTTCGTACTGCCAGAGCCTGGGCGGCGTTGAGGAGGACAGCCGGCGGCGGCGCAAGCGCACCCGTCCGCTGGAACTGGCCATCACTCGCCTTTCCGTGGTCGTATTGCACAGCGCCCGAGTGTTCGCCAGCGGGCTTGCTCACAACCACATGACCTAGTCGGATCATTCCACTGTCTGTCTGCACTGGAACCCCACCGCCGATGCCAACCAACAGGCCAAACCTTAGATGGGGGAAGGTCATCCTCATCTGTGCCACAACCATGGCCGCGGGACAGTTGCCGGGCTGATGCAGACCTGCAATCACAACATTATGGCCATTGATACTGCCAAGACTGTAGACGTTGTGGTCTGCCGCCGATTGTGGCAAGGCTTCGTGTTCCTCATCCAACATTTCCATCGCAGCAATCGGGCGCCGGATCGCTAGGGACGGAAAGTCGGAATTCTCCGCCGATTCGATCGAAGGCAGTCAAAATTCTACTGCATTATGAGTGGAGGAGATCAGATGCAATAAGAGCTAGGATCACGTACTGTAGATACAGGACAAAAGGAGAAGGGATGTTAAGAGATCCACATTACAAAAGAGTCGCCAAGTCGGACTACGATATAGGTTAAAGGTCAGCAAAGTGAGGGGGTGATGTGCCCTTCGCCCGTAGCCTTGTGCGGCTGAGCAGCAGGTCGCTGGCGAATCATAGTAATGACGGGGGTTGCCAAGCCCATCATATGACCGAGAGATAAGCGTCTGTCAGTCGACGACATCAAGGGTGCATGTTTCGCAACCCATGATTGGGTCAGAGGGTCAATGTGGTGATGCTCAAGGTCTGTCGATAGTAGATGCTGCTCATAACAATCATAATAGGGGGGATTTGAAACCCGTGAAAGTAAAATGACCACAGCAAAAGCCAAAGTGGAATGAGGAACGGAACAATACTTATCCATTACGCCGCGCTAGTACAACTCTATCTCCATAGGCCACATCGAATAAGGAATAACAAGGACGCGGTGGAATATTCTAGAAGGTCGGGTTATTTACGGATAACTAAACATTATTTTACAAAACCCCACACCAGACGCATTTCCACCTGTATCATCGTTACCAAGGACCAGTCGATGTTCCCGAATTAATTGAACCTCTTCAGAGAAAAGAAAAATGAAAGAGTCCATGATTGCATTTGATCTCACGTTAACCATTAGCGAGGGGTCTGGTCCGGTCACCCATTATAAGAGATAATGGCATTTTGAAGGAGCAGACATCGGCTCCGTACATCGTGAGTTGCTGATGGCCGCCATTCTTCAAATATGTGGACAAGAAAGCCGATTTTGGCGGAGATGTTTCCACCCTAAATGAAATCCAAGTCGGATGACGGCCGTCAGCTTTGGGACGACCCACAATACGAAGACCGTTCTCCCCTTTGATAATCATGGCAAGGGGCAGGGGGTCTGTAATCCCAAACGGGCTGTTGAGCAAAAAAAAGACCCAGCGTTGATGACACAGCAGCCAATTTTGACTCCCGTCACGCACAGACCAAGGCGGAAGAGACCCACCTTGGCTGAGGGATCCTTGCCAGAAGAAAATGGCTGTTGCTGATTCCAGCCAGAGTCACACAACTGGCGCAAGCTCGCTTCTAAGTGCGGTTAAGTCAGGTGCGGGTTGGGTAAGCAAGCTGCCAAATCACGTGACAGTGAGTGGTCTCATTTGCAGATTGAATCAACCATCCGGGGTTTCGATTAGACCACTCAGCTTTGTTATGTCCTGGTTGTCGGATCTGCAAATCCTTCTGGACCAAACGGGAACTCAAGTAAATACACTTTCGAATGAAAAAATGATGATTCTACAGAAACATATACAGTATATATCGTTCTGGAAAAAATCAAAAGCACCACGTGAGTTAAGCAACTGTAAGCAATTGAAGCAGCAGAAGCAAAAATGAAGGAGCGAATGGTGCTGTGCATAATTCAGTTTCTCGACCCACGTGTCAAGTGGAGCAAAACCTATCAGCAGGGACCTTTTTGGTGGGTCGGTACAGCAGTGTTAGGTCGTACTGTGTTAGTGCCAAGAATGCAAACGTCCGTGCGGAAAGAGACAAGAGAGTTATAAATGAGGTGAAGCCCTTTTCGCAGACCCCTGTACTCAATGCTCACACAGAGAGCTTATTACAACATGTTCTCTTGTGTCTATTACATACATACCCTATTATTCACTTTTTACCCTGGTCCAGAAGCTTATAGCAAAGATTTATACAATAAAACCTAAAAGCCTACCATCCCTAGCGGCTACTTTTTCCAAAGAAATCTACTTTTGCGCAACTGTAGTGCCGTGTCTGCTCGAAAGATGGCCAGTATACCTCTAGAGATTGTATGGCAGATTTTTCGTGTCTGTGAGACTCCGACGCAGTCGACTTTGACCCGCTGCTGCCGTGCGTGGCATGACTTTTTCAATCCTATTCTGTACCAAAATGACGTCAGATACCATGACTCTTCGTCGGTATTCAAGACCATAGCAAACTGTAGGGAAGAGGAAATCGCTCTGAGGATGCTCAAAGCTGCATACAAGGCCGGGGCGGACTTTAGCGCATCTACATCGATGGCCTTGCCGGAGCTCTGCCACGAGACGATGTTCTCCGTCACGCCCCTGTATCTAGCTGCGTCGACAAGTAAGGGGCGGATAGCCACCTTCCTTCTCGACCACGGCGTCGACGTCGATGGCGCCCCGGATTATCAACTGCGGACGCCTCTGTTTATATCCCTGATGAAAAAAGATTCGTCGACTTCGCTGGCTCTCATGCACCGTGGGGCCAGTCTCGAGTCGAAAGCGTTCGGGATCAACGCGCTGCACCAGGCTGCTGCTGCTGGCCTTCAAGATGTCATACGTTATCTAGTGGAAGAGAGAGGGATCGACATCAATGAAGGGGACAGAAACGGGGACACGCCCTTAATCCACTCAATGCTGTCCACCACGCCAAAAGACATGATATCGCACCTCAAGCGGTACAACGCCGACGTCAACAAGCCAACGACCATCGAAGTGTGGCACGTGTCGTCTTTAAGCCTGGCTTGCGAAGAGGGCTTGTTCGGGGTTGCCCAGAGCCTCTTGGATGCCGGAGCGGACGCAACCGGCAAACCAGACCGTTTGGTAGCCGGCGCCGATCCGCAGCTGGGTTCGACGAAGACGAAGGGAATCGAGTAGGGCAGGTCCTGTGGGTACTTTGGATCCTCCTCGACCCAGCCCGGGGTGAGCGGGTCACAGGATACCTCGAAGCCCGCTACTTGCTGAGGGCATCGCCCCTTGAATGCGACCGGGCACAGGTCTACGTCGACGCCTTCTTGGGTATCGTATCCCCTGATCCCGACTATGTCGATGTTGGGCCCTCCATCTACCTTGAACCATTGCGGACAGAAATTGTCCTCGTTGGCACGAGACAATGGACTCAGAACATAGGCCGGCGGGCCATCACTCATGGCCACCGTCATTTCTGGATCTGTCAACACCCGTATGCAAATATAAAGAAAGACATCTTCCCAGCGCCTATTCCCTACCAGATCAACACAGGTGCACCGTTCTCTATCCCTTTGAGACAATGGGCTGCAATCCCTCGAGGCCTGCAGACGGCCCACAAGCGGACGTAGAGCAGGGCCCGTCGTCCCGCTATCCGCTGACCATTGTCCGTCCGCCTCGATACTCTTATAATGAGCATAATGAAGCGTGTCGCGTGCTCCGACCTTGGGAAACGCGAGGCGCGAAGTCTCGCAGCTTCACGTTCGTTGTTCATGTCATCAACAACAGCATGCTCGATAGGTCGCAAACGCTCGCCCAAGTCAGACTACTGGGTCACATACAACAGCTAGCGTCCGTTCATAGGCTTCAGGTTTTGGTCAAATGTCTGGATTACTTGTCCGAAACTGATGACGATCCAAATGCGGCGGATGAGAAACAGCTGTACCTGGACATGCTAGCGGCCAGGTCTAAAGCCGAAATCATCCGTATGTGGGACCACAGACCGACGGGGGCTATTCACCAAGACCTCGAAGAGATCGCGACTGCCGAGCATCGCATAGGCGCCGTCATCGAACAGATCCGATGGAACAGAGATCTAGGCGACGTAGATGTCAAAAACCAAATTGAGCCGGAGATCGTCTTGCAGCGTTCCCTTCAACTCCTGTGTTACATTGGTCTAGTGACGGAAGCAACCTATACCAAGCAGCCAACGAACCAGCTAGCCGTGTCAGTCCGCCCCACCCGGAAGTCGTTGACGAGTCAATTTCCAGTCAATGCCGCGCATGTTTGTCGTCCTGATTGGGCCATGACTGCCCCCAATACGACTGGCCGACTCGCTCGGCGTATCGCTTGAAGCGACAGACGATGCCCAGCACGCATGTGGCCGCCCTCTCACCACGGTCGGCTCAGTGCCTGGCCAGGTTGGAGAGCAGCGACCGAGTGACGGCGTGCTCCGTTCTATCTTGCGTGACTCGGACAATGATAGGTCTGTTGGATTATGGGCTCGTTCAGTTAGCCGCACCTGTTGGTTTTGGCTGTGTGAACAAGTCGCCATACACAGACAAGATGATTATTACCCGTAGCTCGCGGTTAATATATTATGTCTACCCAGAGGCTGAAAAGGAAGTCGGCATCACGAAATCGCCCTCCACACTACTCTTTTGCTCTACATCGCTCGTTGCCCGAGGCACGACAGTCTCCCGCCTATCACAACAACATAGCATCATCCGAGTCGAGTGACACGCCAACACACTCCAAAACAGGAGTCCTGGCCCCCGACCGGAAGCAGTTCCGCAGTGATGGCTTGCGCGACAGGCTGGATCCATCGCACTGTCGCAACTCGGCCTTGGCGGGGCGCTCATTAGATTGCTGGAACGAGATGGCGCTGTCTCTGCCAGGCAGCCCATGGTCACGCGGACCGTGTGCCCGTTCCGGAGTGTACCCTCTGTAATGGCGCCGCATGGCTGTCCGCAGAGTACCGAAGCGCAATTTGCCAACGTACGGCAGGACTCCTGATGTGACGACAAGACTCTTTCGGGGCACAGGTGACTGACGCGGATCGATACATGGAGCCCTGTAAAGATCGGACATCCTGTGCAATTCCAGCCAATGCGGGGGGTGTCTGTGCCATGTCTGTTCCGCCCCCGCCTTGCCGCCGGACCCCGGCGGTCAGGGTGCGGCACGCGTAGGGTCTGATTGACAAGGCGCCCCGTACTCGCCCATTGACATCGGCCTGAACAATCCCATGCCCCATGAGAATAGCTCGCCTCGGAGGAGGAAACTGCCTATAAAACACTGCATTCGACCCCCGTCTACACACACGAACATATCCATCACTGACCACTTCGCTCCATTACGGCCTCCAAAGGAAACATACCGACAACTACTACCGACACAATGTCCCAGACAATCGCAGCAACAGATGCTGAATCTCAAACGGCCTTCCCATTCGCAGAAACGGAGGGGTGGTACACAGTATGCCCCGACGTTGGTGGCCGCGGCGACCCATGGTGCTTCAAAGAAAAGTGTGATAATCACGAACAACCCCAATGTTGGCACTGGAAAAGGACGGATTGGAAGACAGTCATGGAATGGCTCAAGGAGCAGCATCTGGGAACGCAATGGAACGAGATCGACTGGAAGTTGGAATATGATTCGCCCGGGTTTGATTCTAAGCTTTCAATTTCGGCCCAGGCCTCCGGTTTGGGCCAAATCTATGTACATTGCTCGCAAACCCCGAAGACGCTAGAGCCCGGTATGACTCCGCATGGAAGGGGAAACTACGTGAAGGTCGCCGATACCGAGAGGCCAGAAAGCGAAGAGAGCGATGGTTTAGAATAGGCTCGTGATGACATCAAGTCAGCCTTCTCTCTTGTCATTCATGGTATTTCAGTTCTTGTATCTATGGTGCGGTACGGAGGCGGCAGCTGTAAGCCCCATAAGCCTTGTACATCTACTCCACTGTGACCTTGTATGGTAAGACATCAAGACAGGCCAGACACGATACTCGTACTCGAGCAGGTATCCTCGCCTTCCCTTCCCGAGCCTCAGCTAGTGCTAAGCAGCCTAGGTTAATATCGCGATGCATGACTCTCAAGTGATCCTTGGGTACGGGCGGAGCCCGTGACATGTGAGCGGAGCGGACCAGTCCAGGCTGTTTTTCTTCATTGCTTGTGACAATCAAATACACTATCGTAGTATATTTCCTACAATTCAACAGGGCTCCCCTTGCCTACAGAATGTTGCTCTTGAGGGACCATTCCAACAACTACGCCTGAGCCAGAGAGTACGATGCCGAGAGTTTAGGGGGCTGCAGATCGCGGAGCAATCTGATGGGCTCGCTCTCGTTGACGCTCGTTCCTCCAGGCGGCTCAATATGGTAACGTCAAGGTCCCTCAGACAACTGACGAGGTCGGTGGCTACAACCAATCTATTCCACGGTGCTTTTGTAAAGAGCTGTGGTGTGTGGGCCTACCCGATGTACGAAGCAGGCTACATGGTGCCGTCGACGGGCCGGTGTTGGTGTGCTGGTGGTGCGTTCCTGTCGGGGCTTCTGCGGCCTGCCAGGGAAGCGATACTGGATCGCTTCCCTGGAGCAGGTACCACCCCACACGAAAGTGCTCATGGCAGATCCGTTCGATGTGTCACGCAGGTGATTGGCACCGCGGCGGAGTGTGATTAGCTGCGTGGTCCAGGGGTCAAACTTGGATGATTACTCGTCAGCTCATCCCGGTAGAGTCCTAGAATGAGCACACTGAGACCTCCAGACGACGTGGTAACCCAGGGTAAGTCCTGATCAGGACCTATTATCCCTGTTAGGTATCTAACATTTACCCCTCTACCATGGTACGATGTACTTCTGCTAGTCTATTATCTGTCCCTCTATCGCCACTACTACTATTATTACCAGCTGCTTGCTGAGTTTCAAACGCCGCCAAGTCGCTTTATCTTGTCCGACAAACATAGTCTTGCCTTTATCCCACTTCAATTCAACTGCGTCACCATTCACCCCCTCAGGATGAGTTGTAATAGTGTAGATGTGATCTACTATATCACACCATTGCGCCGGCTTGAGAGAGGTATGCTTCCTGTCTTTCTTGCTGATCTATGAACGGTTTCGGCGATCTTCAGCGACCACAGCCGTTTGTACGTCAATATTGTACTTGACTTCGATAAAAGCCAATTTTTCATTTTCAGTCGCCTGGTTGCATAAGATTTGATTGCCCCTCCTTTTGCTCGAAAGGCTGGAAACATGCCTCTCTCAGCCCGGATGATTGGTACAATATAGTAGATAACATCTGCACTGTTTTAGCTTATCTAAATGGAACTAACGGTGATGCAATGGAGTTCAAGTGAGATAAAAGCAAGACCGTGTTTATCGGAAAGAATAAAGCAACTCCGCGCCGTTTAAAACTTATCTGGTAGCTGGTGAAAATGCTGTTTGAACCCCCAGGAGCGAGCATCTCCGAAGGTCACTAGATAGCCTGGAATTGAGCTTCTGAACAATGATCTGGGGTTCACATCTTAGCCAACTCACAGACAGGCCTAGGATCACGTATTAAATTATACAGAAAATAAGAGGAATACATCTCTTTGAAGACGAGCGATATAACAACTACGATAGACCAGCCAATTATCCCCACCCGATCTTCCGTCTTCACTGCCGGTTCAACTTCGGACTTAGGCCCTGGTATATATACCGCCAAAGCTTCCGGTTGAGGCTCAGTTACAACAGCTCCTTTTTACTGTCTGAAATGAACGCCCCAAGAAGGGAAAAGGTCTGGAGCTTCCTAGTCCATCGGTCTGATCGGACTCTTCCCGAGACAACGTCTGAATTTTGTGTATGGCACGTTGGGTGATACCCAGTGTATGAGCCGGCACTTGCACACCCAACATGTCTTATTAGTCATTGACTCAACCAGGGAATTGTCGGAATATAAGCCATCTCTGACGCCGCACTCGATGCAGGACCTCCGGAGACGTTGTTCTCCATTATGCATTGACAGAAGATCTTTCTTCCATTCCTGTACGGTAAGACGCCTGCATGGATGTATGACGATATGGGGCGGCATGATATCAAACGCTGCCTCGGGCTGGAGCGTGTAGCAGCGGTAGCATCCGTATCGATTCATCGGCCCCGACCTTTCCACTAGAATGAGGAATGCAGTCTTACATAATTCGTTGGCACATAGAGGATCGTAAGACTTCTCCTCCCACTCTCTCTTTCCATGCAGATTGTTGTCTATCTCTGCGATAAGGCGGTTTCGTGCTTCTATGGCCATAGAAAAAAAGAAGTGCGAGAAGTCTTTGTGTGTTCCAGCAAGAGTGGTGGGACAGATGTACGAAAGACCTTGGGTGGGAAGGTCTGAGGACTTGCGACGCCCCGAAGTAGCAGGAGCCAGCATGGCCGAGGCGGTTGAATTGTCTTGATCGACTGAGACGACAGCAGTGGTAGACTCTGCGACGGTCATTATGACGCACTGGGACCGGTTCATGGACTCTTATACTCAAGCGCCTCGTGTCAGGGAATCCTTGAGAGTCATGGAGCACCTCAACTTATCAAATCAATGTGTAATTTCATTTCAGGGGCTTGTATATATCATATGTGCTTGTATGTTATGGTTGAGCACAAGAGTGAGGCCGAAAGTATGATTGAAAGAAAATGAACGCCAGAGAAGCCAGCAGCCAAAAAGGGGGTGATGATGGCACCGGCCTCACCTCAGATGCTTGCATTACACCGAAGCTTGATCGGTTCCTGACCCATCTGAGACTACCAGGACTTAGCCGATATCCTTGGCTGAGAGGTATTTTCATTGTCGCAGATAGAGACATCTGCGGAGCCGGCGGTCTATAATGAATACCGATGGGGACATCGTATCAGACGCCTGCCTCACACTACAGCTGTACTCATGGTCGCCTAGCTAAGTGGAAACGAGCCTAGCTGTACCTTTACTGAATATGCCTTGCCAATATCCCGTCGATCAGTGCCCGCGGGAGATTAGGGGGTCTCAGAGCATGCATTCTGATTCGAAAGGAGCTTTCGTTCATGGTAGGCAGACCGGTATTCAGGGGTTGTCACATGGCACGTGTGTGAAGACTGTAACAGCGGCGGTAAGCGGGTATCGGCGTGAACGTAATTTCTAATCGTTACGGGGGAAGGGCGGGCGGGAGCGGGTGGGAAGCCTTCCATTGAAGCCATCCAGGCCCATCGCCACATCGTTGACAAGGTAGCCTGGGTAAGGGCCTCAGGTTGACGCAGCCTCTCTTAACACGCCATGACGCTTGTACTTTTCAAATTCATGGTATGCACAAGTGCCCCTGCCGTTCAGGATGCTACATCACTAGTCTTGCCGCACCGTTGACAAGGCAGAGCCAGCAAAGGGCCCCAAAGCTTTTGCATTCATGGCTGAAGCACGCCTTGGGTGCGGTGATGAAGGAGCCGGTCTAGCTTCCGCATAAGGCAGGTAATTGTAGTGAGGCCATTGCCAATATTGTCTCCTTCCTTGCTATCTCCACTAGCGTTCATGTCCTGATGATGATCCTACTTTAACCTTCCCTCTTTACTTCGGGCCAGCCCCAGGGGCGTTTGGGCTATCCGAGATTGCTTCTGGTGGCTAGTCATCGTCAACAAGGATCTAACAAATGCGCTCGTTAGCCGTCGTACGATGTTGGAAAATATAGCTGCGAGAAGTTGCGTGACACGCTCAGCATAATGCAAGGCTCGATTCCTATATAGATCCCTGCTCCCGATGATTCGTGCATGATGTATAAAAGAATGGTTATGGACACTGAACCTTCACCCTTCCTCAAAGACATCTTGACCTGCTTCAACAATAAAACTTCGTTTATCGCTTCTCCATTGAGCTCATGCAATTCTTTTTTTGCTACAGAGAGAAATCTCACGAACCCTGGCGAGACTTCGACACGCGTTCACCTACATCATCGAATTGCGATGGTGGACACCTCAGGGTATGCTACAGCGCGATCGCAAAGCTATCAAAATATCAATCAATGGCTCCTTGGACTAAGAGACGTCAAGGAGCGTTGCAATGCAAAAAAACGGAATCTGCTATCAACACTCGATGATAACAAACGCAAAGCGGAACAGGATTACAACAACAAAATCAAGGCACATACTCATCAGATGTTCGATTATTTAGAAACTTATTGTGGGAAATTGCACAATTTCAAGCATGAGTACGATAAAGCAATGATTGATCTGGTATCTCAGTATCGTACAGAGCTTGTGGAACACAAGAAGTCATTTCCCATCACATACACCACCTACAATGTCTTTTACCACGCATAGTGCGCCCAACGTCGACGGCTCGTCTCCCTTACTTCGATCTCCTCTTGTACAAGCCATGGCCACAGAACCGGCTTCTCGAGAGCCGACGTTCAACGACCGACTTTGCCCGCGCATCCGCCTTTGGCTGGACGACATCCAAGAAGTCTGCACCATCGCGCCTCCTTGGAGTCGAAACCGACACCGAGACCGGGTTCGACGACCGCCGTTCCCCGTTCCATGCCCAGAAGCCTCGGAGCCACGACGGCGATAGGTTCCCAAGTTACAAACGCCGCCGGCCTCTAACTCCCATCTCACGAGGCCAGATAGACCACACCCCCAAGAGGCGTCGATATGCCGCCTCGTCTGATGAATGAACTATTCATTTGGAATGGCGATAAGTCCAATTCCACCCTCTCGATCCTGGAACCATCACCGCGAAGCGCCGCCAGCTTATCGAAGGTCTCGCCCACGAAGCAGGTGGCCGATAGGCAGAACATCTTGGTCTACCAGTATGGACCTAACGTAGAGGGTATCCCGAAGATCTTGCACAAGATGTGGACAGACTTGGCGAGGTTAGGCAAGGGTGTTAAGGTAATCCCAAAGTCTCAACAAGTATGTAGCACCCTCTTCCCTCCCTGCCTGCTCTGCTGTCCCCAGCCCACCTTGGCATCTTTTGATCCCCTATCCTCTGCCTTGCCCCTTTGCTAACCATGCGGCCTTGTATCGGCCTTTGCCATATAGGCTGACATCACTACTGCATTCCCGCAGACAATCGAATCGCGGTTCTACGCCAAAGACAATATTCGGAGCGAGCTAGGCAATATACCGTCTGTTTCTGATGCCCTTACACTCCTAAACCAAGCCATGGTTTGCTGCAATGA
Organism: Colletotrichum zoysiae; assembly: GCA_030867305.1. NCBI lineage: Eukaryota > Fungi > Ascomycota > Sordariomycetes > Glomerellales > Glomerellaceae > Colletotrichum > Colletotrichum zoysiae. Next base: position 142 of record MU843040.1, on the reverse strand, counting down.
TGGTTACGACGAACCGAATTGGAACCTGCTTACACACCTAAACGTACTGAATCTTACGGTGCCGATATACGCTCCCGGGTCCACGGGCAAGGTTTCTTTTATACCATGGTGAGTCACGACATTGCTCCTGATGAAATGCCTG